>CAUYRH010011766.1:0-10985 GCA_963574655.1 Perodicticus potto | reverse complement strand
TTATGAGTGTTGATTTTGTAGCCTGAGACACTGCTATATTCCTTGATCACTTCTAAAAGTTTCATAGTATAATCTCTGGTGTTTTCCAGATATACAATCATATCATCTGTGAAGAGTGAAAGTTTAATCTCTTCTGATCCTATGTGGAAACCCTTGATTGCCTTTTCTTCCCTAATTGCAATGGCTAAAACTTCCATTACAATGTTGAAGAGCAATGGAGACAATGGGCAACCTTGGCTGGTTCCTAATCTAAGTGGAAATGGTTTCAATTTAACTCCATTCAATACGATATTAGCTGTGGGTTTGCTGTAGATGACCTCTATTAGTTTAAGAAATGTCCCTTCTATACCAATTTTCTTAAGTGTTCTGATCATGAAGGATGCTGGATAATATCAAAAGCTTTTTCTGCCTCAATTGATAGAATCATATGGTCTTTATTTTTTAATTTGTTTATGTACTGAATTACATTTATGGATTTACGTATATTGAACCAGCTTTGAGATCCTGGGATAAAGCCCACTTGGTCGCGGTTTATAATTTGTTTGATGTATTGCTGGATTCTGTTTGTTAGAATCTTATTGAATATTTTTGCATCAATATTCATTAATGATATTGGTCTGTAGTTTTCTTTTCTTGTTGGGTCTTTTCCTGGTTTACGGATCAAGGTGATATTCACTTCATAGAATGTGTTGGGTAGTATTCCATCTTTTTCTATATTTTGGAAAAGGTTTAGTACCTATTAGATACTAATATAGGTACTAGTTCCTCTTTAAAGGTTTGATAGAATTCTGACATGAAGCCATCTGGTCCCAGGCTTTTCTTTTTGGGGAGATTTTGTATAGTCGTTGCTATTTCAGAACTTGATATCGGCCTGTTCAACATTTCCACTTCATTCTGGGTAAGTCTAGGAAGGTGGCGTGCTTCCAAGTATTGGCCAGTTTCCTTCAGATTTTCATATTTTTGAGAGTAAAGTTTCTTTTAATATTCATTAAGGATTTTTTGAATTTCTGAGGGGTCTGTTGTTATGTCGTCTTTACCATTTCTGATTGATGAAATTAGAGATTTTACTCTTTTTTTCCAAAAAAAAGGTTAGGTAAAGGTTTATCTATTTTATTGACCTTTTCAAAGAACCAACTTTTTGATTTATTGATCTGACTCCTTCAATTCCTTAAGCTCTGCTGTATCCTTTCTGTATTCTTCATGTCTTTCATCCCTTATTTTGTTTTGTTTTAGATTTTCTTTTGATTAGTTTCTGCTTTCTCAGCAATTTCCTTCATTGTTTTTACCATCAATATTTTAATTTCCCTTTCTGTCATTTTCTATCATTTCTTTATATTTGGAATCCTCTGCAGTGGCTACCTCACAATCCCTTGGGGGTTTCCTCTTTCCTCATTTTTCATACTGCCAGAATTTTTCTGTTGGTTCCTCCTTATGAGTGCTTTCTTCTTGTCTGCTTTCTTGCTCTACTTTTTACTTTAAAAAGTCCTTCTCTTTAAATTACCTTGTCTCTGTGTTTAGATGTTGAAGTGTTCTTTTGGTATAGAACCAAAAGGAAGAAAAGAGTGAAGAGCAAGAAGGGAGAAAAGATAGAAAAAGAGAAAAGAAAATGGAAAGGCAGGGCAAAAAGAAAGACTGGCCAAAAGAAGCTAAGAACAGAAAGAGATTTCTAGTTTTATTACATTGTGATCAGAGAAAACCCTTGATATGATTTCAATTTTTGTTGAATTTTTTGAGATTTGTTTTGTAGGCCAACATATGGTCTAACCTTGAGAATGATTTATGAGCTGAGGAGAAGAATGTGAATTCTGAAGCTGTTGGATGAAATGTTCTGTAAATATCTATTCGGTCCATTTGGTCTACAGTGTAGGTTAAGTCCAACATTTGTTTGTTGATTATCTGCCTGGGTGATCTGTCCAGTGCTGAAAGTGTAGTCTTGAGATCTCCAGTGCTTATTGCATTGGGTTTATTTGTCTCGTTAGTCTTGTTAATATTTGTTTTATGTATCGGGGTGCTCAGTGTGGGGAGCATGTATATTTAGAACTGTTATGTCCTTTTGCTGAATTAGCCCCTTTATCATTGTATAATCACCATTTTTGCTCTGTTTACAGTTTTTGTGCTGAAGTCTATTTTATCTGATAGAAGTGTACCTACTCCTGCTCTTTGTGTGGTTTTCATTTGTATGGAATATCTTTTTTCATTCCTTAATTTTCACCCTATGTGTGACTTTATAAGTGAAGTGTTTTTTCTACAGACAACATATAATTGGCTCTTGTTTTTTTAATCTATTTGGCCACTCTATGTATTTTGATTGGAGAGTTTGGTCCATTTGCATTCAAAATTATTATTGATAGGTAAGAACTTACTACTGCCTTGTCATTATTTGATGGTTGTTTTATGGTCCTTTCTTTCTTATTTCTTTCCTATCTGCCTTTGTTAAAAGTAATTTTCTGTGGTAATGTGTTTTAATTTTTTGCTTTTTATTTTTTATTCATCTCTTGTAGGTTGTTTGATTTGTAGTTACTATGAGGCTTGCAAAAAACATTTTGTAACCAATTATTTTAAACATATGACAACTCTGTTTACAAACAAATAAGCAAAGAGAAATCTAACAGAAATTCTATCTTTTTAACTCCATCTTCCCCCAGATTTTTAATCTTGTTTTCATTTATGTCTTTTTATTCTATCTCTCAAAAAGTTGTTATTGTCATTTTTGATAGTTTGTCTTTTAGTCCTGGTACTCAAGATATGAGTGGCTTATATACCACAATAATAGCAATAGAGTATTCTGTATTTGTGTCCTTACTTTACCATTGTGTTGTGTATATTTAGAAGATTTCTTATTACTCATTAACATTCTTTTCTTTCAGATCAAAGAACTCTTTTGCATATTTTATATGTGTCTGGTCTGATGTTTATGAAATTTATCAGCTTTTGTTTTTCTGGGAAAGCCTTTATTTCTCCTTCATGTTTGAAGGTTGTTTTTGTGGATATATTTTAGGGCTAAGTTGTTCTAAAAGTTTAAATATGTCATGCCACTTTCTCCTGGCCTGTACTGTTTCCACTGAGTAGTTCTGCTACCAGATGTTTTAGAGCAGTGGTTCTCAACCTGTGGGTCGTGACCTCTTTGTAACAAAGAAAATGCATCGCGGCATTAGGAAAGTTGAGAACCATTGTATTAGAGTTTCTTTATATGTTATTTTTCCTTTCCTCTTGCCTCCCTTAGGACCTTTTCTTTATCTGTGACCTTTGGAAGCTTGATTATTAAATGTCTTGAGATGGCCTTGTTTGGGTTAAATCTGTTTGGTGTGCAATAACCTTCTTATACCTGAATGTTGATATCTTTCTTCAGGTTTGAAAAATTCTTATTATTTGTTTGGGCAAACTTTCTAGAAAGGTAGAACATTTGGGAGATAAGCAGAGCCCTCATGACCATATTAATCCACTAATGGATTAATGGAATGATGAACTAATGGATTATTGAGGGAGTTAGTTATCAAGAGGGTGGGTCTATCATAAAAGCCTATTTGTCCATCTCTCATGAGCCCCTCTTGCCATGAAATGACCTGTGCCATCTCCAGACTCTGCAGAGAGTTCCCATCAGCAAGAAGATCCTCACCAAGCCAGTGACAGTGGCTCACACCTATAATCCAAGCACTCTAGGAGGCCAAGGCTGGTGGATTATTTGAGCCGGGAGTTTGAGACCAGCCTAAGCAAGATCAAGAACCTATCTCTACTAAAAATAGGAGGAAAAAAAAAGAACTAGCCAGGCATAATGTCACACACCTAAGGTCCCAGCTGCTTAGGAAGGCTGAGGCAAGAAGATTGCTCAAGCCCAAGAGTTTGAAGTTGCTGTGAGCTATGACATCACAGCACTCTACCCAGGGTGACAAAGTGAGACTCTGTCTCAAAATAAAAATAAAAAATAAAATAAAAAAGAATATCCTTACCAGATGTGGCCTCAAGACCTTGGACTTCCAAGCCTCTAGAACTGTAAGAAATAAGTTTCTTTTCTTTCTGACTCACCCAGTCTTTGGTATTCTGTTATAGCAATTCAAAACATATTAAGGCAGTGATACATTTACATGTGTTCACTTATTTATTTATTTATTTATTTATTTATTTTTGTTGCAGTTCGGCTGGGGCTGGGTTTGAACCCACCACCCTCAGTATATGGGGCTGGTATCCTACCCATTGAGCTACGGGTGCTGCCTCCACATATTTATTTTTTAAGTATCAATATATCAAGTTAGCATCCTTGGTAACTAATCTAGTATACTGACATTTATAGGTTAGTGCTTGGTTTCTATAAGTGATTATTGCAGCCATTCTTCCTTAACATCCAATCACATGCTAGCTGTGTCAGGAGCTCTAAGAGTTGAGGCTGAATCTTGCAAGTTTCAGGCAATTAGGCCTTAAGATGAGTCCTGTGCTAATATATAGATATTAGCCCTGAATTTTCTTGTATTCTTTTTAAAAAGAGGGAAACTCAGAAATTATTCTTCGTTCAATAACAATGGCTTGAACATGAATCTGTTTCTAACTGCATGCAGTATCTCCTCAAATCTGTATTGGAAAATTGCACTGTAAATGCTTTGTAGGCTTTTTCTTCACTCATTTTCAGTCTCTCGCAGTCTCTCACTTCTTAATCAATTCCTATTTTCTCAACACAGACTGAATTGCCACCAAGTATCAAATAATAACTTTTTAAGAACTCAAAATAAAATGAAATAAACCAAGCAAACAAGAATGAAGCTTCAGGAACCTTCTGCTCTAGTATCAGGATGCTAAGGCATCCATCTCTGTCACAGCAGTGGTTGGACTCAGATGGGCACCTGATACACTGATTAAAAATTTTTAATTCAAGATTTTTTAAGAGTCTAAAATGTATTTCCCATCCCTTTCCTCAGGAAAGCCAGCAAATACCAAATCCAATTATGAGAGAGATTTAATTTCCCCTTTGGTCTATGACACAGTACAACAATTATCTGTGGATGTTTAAAAAAAAATTCAGAAAGCAGAATTCTCTTGGTTCATGCCAGATAAAGTCCCCAGGAAAAGAAGCCATGGTTGGTGTCATCTGCTGACATTCATGCATGATTCAGCACCTCTAGACAACTATCTGGGAGAATCTGATTTTTCATTGCCACCCAGTCTTTGTCTCCTTGCTAGAAACTGAAAGGATCAGAATTCCCAGCCTCTGAGGTAGCTGCCTCCTGTGACACCAGCACCCAGAAGCCATCCAGAGCCTCTGCTACATGCCTCTCCACACCCCGTTTGGTGCCATTGCAGAGATGAGACCTCCAGGTGATTGACATATTTCTCACTTGTCCTCTACTGCTTTTGCATCTGTTGGTGCAGCGTCTGTGTTTATATGCGTGATTAGGCTGAGAATTCTTGGGTCAACCACCCACAGATTGTATCAAAAATAATCAATCTTTTTTGACTGTCTTAACATTTTGCCTATTTTAGTTGTTAAGGCAACCGGATCTGATGAAGTGTTCACTTATCAATTTGATGTTCAGCAATTGCCTGTCATGGTTCTCAAGTTGGGGAGGTGGTGGAAATAAAAATCAACTGTCAAAACAGTCAATCCAATTCTGAATTTCTCCCCTGACACCAAAGAGCATCACTTCTTTCCCCGCCCCACCACCATTTTTTCCCTCCTCCTCCTTCTTTCCTTGGATCTGTCCCTCCCACAAACAGTTTTTTTCCTCTGAATATGTTGATGAACAGCAGAGAAGAGAGATACTGCAGGTTTGCAAAAGCTTACATTGTCCTACCTGGCTTCTTTCCTTTGCTTTGATGTTGATTATTTTCTGCGTTTGAGTAGTCCTCAAAGGACAGATATATTGTATATATGGAAAATGTTTATCTTCCCGGAGAATTTAGGCAGAAATGTCCTTTGCTTTACCTTTCAAGATGAATCCCAGTTTTCAGGCAGCACAGTTCCAAAGCCAGTGAGAGGCGGCTGGCTTGCAAAATCCTTTCCTGTCCCTGAGCCTGCTCCAACCTCCTTGGAACAGAAGAGCTCCAAGTCTGGCCCTGGTGTTGGATGTGGCTGGCTTTCCAAGTTGAGAAATGTGTTAGTAATTACTTTTTACTGCTGTCTCCATTTGAATTTCCAGACTTTCCCCCCCCACACAGCCTGTGTTTCTCCACCCAGCCCCCTACCTCATTTTAACTGCTAATTTAACCCTGGCTCCCTTCCTCCAGAAACATTTGACCTTGTGCAGGAACTTGGCATCAACTTCTCTCCTCCTACTTCCCCAGAGGGAAGTGCTGGACTAGGTGATTAGCATGAGCAGGCAGCGCTGCCAGGCTGCCTGACTATGTCCTCTGGGCTCTAGCTGATACAACAGTAACCCCCTTTTCCTGGGCAAAAGGGCAGTGGCCTTTAGTTGCCAAGAGACCTTGTCTAGCATTTTGCTTCAGGATGGTGTTACCAGGAATCTAGACTGAGCCAACAAGTTCCTTTCATGAGAGGAACCTATAGGGGGGAAAAATGCAGCAGCAATGAAACCTCCTTCATTCATATATCCTTGCTTTGGGTTTGAAAGAGCTCTGTAGAAATTTTTTATGGAAAGTGTGTTCATTTAGAATCCAGAAAGGGTTATAAGGAAACTAGAAGTTGTTTAACCTGCTTAAGAGAACAAACTTTGCAATCACTTAAGAAATGCCCATTTCTTCCTTCTGTTGATAAGCTGATTACATAACCACTTTTAGATCCCCATTAATTAAATCTCCAAGGACAAATGCTGAGTGTATTTTCATAACTGAAAAATCATCATACAGGTACTTGAAATTAATACCACTTCAGTTCTTTAAAAATACCCCACAATTCCCTGTTTTCTCTAATTCAGTCCTACCTTATTACAGTGCATGAGTGGGGTATACCATACAGTTGTGGGAGTGTATGTTCTTGGCGTTTATAGCATATAATCGTCTTTGTAAAACTCTTTGGGTTATAGGGATTTAGTATACAGCTAGAATCGGTTGGGTACAGATGTTAATAGAAACTATGGATGGGAACACTGACTAGTTATTTGCAGTACACATTTAATACAACCCAGACTATGAAGGGGCAGGCATAATACAAAATTGTGGATAATATGCTCTGCCTCTCCATTTATTGGACAGGGGGAGGGAAGCACCTTTTAGGGAGTAGGAACTGTGTGGGTCCAAGTGAAAGGCCTTTATGTATTTGGAGATTCATATCCAGAGATGGATTTATTTATTGTTTCCACCTCTCAGATAAATGAGGAATGGAACTGTTTTGCTAAGAATGGTATTTTCCCTTGCCCCCACTTTAGAGGATCGATTTCTTAATTAAGCATAAGTTTTTTTAGTGATGAAGTATAATACCGCACATAGGCAGAAAGAGTGGATGTGGAGGCAAGAGTATCAGCTCTGGGGCTAAAGTCTTGGCTTGAGTACCAGCTTTACCTCTTATTAGCCCTACGATGGTTTAAGTATAAATTTTAGTTCAAAAACTTGACTATCATATAAATATACAAAGAAATGTGTTAAAATTTAATCATTAATGAAGGAGACATTAGGATTTTAAAACTAGTTTCAGAATTTAAAAGACTAGGTATATGTCAATAGATAGAAAGACAGATAGGTAGAGATAGAAATGTCCTTTGAAATCATATTTTTTACCAGGGAGAAATCATTTGCATTTTTGTCAGACAAAAATCTACAGGTTAGTCACAACTTCATGGAAACTGTTCCTATACAATAGTAACTAGTAAGTCAACCAAAGATAAATTCTTCAGGAAAATTAATTCTCTGTGAATTCTAGTATGATAGTGAGAGGACACATAGGTATCTTTCCTCACCTAATTTTTAGGTTTGGGGAAATTTTTTTAATAGGACATAGAACAAATTACTTCATCTCTCTAAACCTCAATGCTTTTCATAGGAAAAAAATATCTACCTTACACATTTCTACAAGATTAAAACAAAGTTATATATCTAAAGCATTGTCCCCGTTAACCTAAATAACAGAGACAGGCTAGAAAAAATGATGTTTATTTGGAAATTGAGCATTGTAGCAGGAATACTCGTGCATAGTAAACTACATACATACTCAAGGAGATAAACACAAACGTGTTTAAAGGAAAACATGAAGATTGCAGAATTATTTTGAAATAATTATCCTTGGCTACAAAGATCAATCACAAAAGTGACGCCATTCTGAGGTCACTGTGTGGATCTCCTTACAAAAGTATTTTTTGTGTACAGATGTAATGACTTTTGTGTAAGGCTGTGATTGGGGGGAGTCTTTTGTCATACTTATCAGGCATACAAGCGTAAGAACCCTCTCTTCATAGTCTTCCTTGGCTTTATTTTTCAGGGGTTTTTTTGTTTTTTTTTAGACAGAGTCTCACTTTGTCGCCCTTGGTAGAGTGCTGCAACGTCACAGTTCACAGCAACCTCAAACTCTTGGGCTTAAACCATTCTCTTGCCTCAGCCTCCCAAGTAGCTGGGACTATAGGCGCCTGCCACAAGGTCCGGGTTGTCATTGTTGTTGGCAGGTCTGGGCTGGATTTGAACCCGCCAGCTCCAATACATGTGGCTGACACCCTAGCCACTGAGCTACAGGCACAGAGCCTCAGGGTGTTTTTTGTTTTTGTTTTGTTTTTTTTTTTAACATTAGTGATTCTGCTCTGATTCTGGCAATTTTCACACCCAGAATACCTCAATAAATGGTAATTCCTTTCTCTGCCGAGAGTCCCCTCATTTCGTATCATCTAACATTTTGCCCATCAGATCTCTTTCAGGTGGTGCATCCACGTGTTACCAGAATCATGATAATCAATGATTGTGATGATGGTGCTGAGTTTCTTCACAGGTTCTGTCTCATAATGGATAAAGCTAAGTTATTGGTGTTAAGAGTAATTTATTGTGGCCTAGATTTTTTAAACAAATCTCAGTATCCATGGACTTGACTCGGGTAAAACAAAATATCCAGTTAACCAAAACCATATTTTCCATAAGCATAAAATAAAAATTAAGCACAAAATAAAATTGTAGCAAAGCTTTCACCTGAAACACCAAGTTGAATTCACTGCGTTAAATGGTAGATTTGAGCAAATGCCCTCTAAATTTTCTTTCTATTCTAAGATTTTATAATAAATAGAACAGGATACCTAAGAGAAAATAATATGCAGAAATGAGAAAGCCCATGCATTTTACTCTTTAGGAGGAAAAAAAGGAATTGTAATTGTATATTAAATATAAGGACTGTGGCAATCATATTTTTACTTCTTTAAAAACATGTACTTATGAGCAATCTCAAATATATAGAAAATTAAAACATTCAGGTACCTACTACCCAGATTTAACATACCTTAACATTTTGCCATGTATCCTTGAGGCTTTTTTCTTAAAAAAAAAAAAAAAAAAACACATAGAGGAAATAAGATGCAGTTAAATCTCTCTTCCCATCTACTTCCTCCCTTCTCCCCCATCTTCCAAAAGGGGGAAGCCCTTCGCCATTATTCTGAATTGATCTATACCTTTATGACAATGTTACATGCTCACAACACAATATAATAGCATGATTTTAGACTGTATTCAAGTGGTATTGTATGGTATATATCCTATTCAACTCATCTTTTTTTCACTCAGCATTCAATTTTTGAACTTTATCTGCACAGAGACACTTGGATTTACTTTTCCTTGTGTTTCAAAATGTAATCATCTCACAATTTGTTGAACTATTTCTTTACTGAACTTTTATCTTCAGTGTTTAACTTTAACAAGTCTGCCAAAACTATCTTTATAGACACAAAGGATTTCCTGGATTATAGGGAGTATATACTTTCTATCTTTGTAGATATTGCCAAATGACCCTACAAAGGGATTATGCTGATTTATCTGTCTCCTGGCATGCATATTTTGACTATAATTGTGATCATGTGACTTGCCTTTTTGATCAATTGGCTGTTCATAATCTGTGCCCATTTTCCTATTGGGTTGTTCCCTTTTATTCATATTGATTTGTAAATACATGTATTCTTTTGATGGTTATAAGCATTGAAAATGTTTTCTCCTAGTACTTGGGTTGTATTTTTAACTAGTTTATGTAACATACATTCTTTTAACTTGAATGTAGTCAATTTTTCCCTCTTAAAAGGGGTATAGAGCCAGAATTCCTGGGTTCAACTAATACCTCTACCGCTTACCCCGCAGTTAGGGAAGTTAATGATTTCCCCAGGCCTCAGTCTTTCATGAAGATTTAAATACTAATTGCCTCACAGGATTTTCCTGACAATTACATTAGTTAGTATATATTATATACTTACACTATTGTATACAGCATAGATTAGATTAATAAATATTGGCTTATTATTATATTTTACTTAATGGGTTATACCTTTTATGTTTCATATCTGTCCTGATATAACAAAACATTCTCTTAAATTTTCTATAAGAGTTTTAAAAGTTTGCTTTTATATGGATCCATCTGGAATTTATTTTTAAGCACAGTGTGGGTAGGAAGTCTATTTTTTCTCACCTAGAAGCCATTTCTTAGCAGTATCTATTGTTTACCTTTTCCTTTTAATGCTACCTCTGTCATGGATTTTCTAAATATTTGTGTTTTGACACTGGATTCTCCATTCTACTCCAACAGTCTCTTTGTCAACACCATGCTGCTTTATTTACTACAGCTTCCTGCTACATCTGCAGATACAACAGTGAGTCTTTCCTTATTATTCCTCTTCCACATTGCCTTAACAAGTTTGGCCCTTTGATCTTAAACATGAATTTTAGGATCTGGTGGTTTAAGTTCTGTGAAAACTTCTGTTAGTTCACTGTGGATTTATTTTTATTTTATTTTATTTTATTTTTTGAGACAGAGCCTCAAGCTGTCACCCTGGATAGAGTGCCGTGGCTTTACAGCTCACAGCAACCTCCAACTCCTGGGCTCAAGCGAGTCTCCTGCCTCTGCCTCCCAAGTAGCTGGGACTGCAGGCGCC
>CAUYRH010011765.1:0-17867 GCA_963574655.1 Perodicticus potto | reverse complement strand
TACTGGTGAAACTTATTAAATGTAGAGTATCAATGTCTTTATATAGTGATTAAGAAAATGCTATGAGGGCTATCTCTCACAGTACGATCAAAATGTTTCTGATTGTATATGAAGCACTTTCTGCCCTATGATTGCACCAGTGTACACAATTATGATTTAATAAAATTATTAAAAAAAAAAAAAACCCAGGTTAAATTTTCCCTGACAAAGAGATGGCTGACAACCATCCAGGCTGCCTTCCTGAGTCTGGTAACATTGTGAGTGTCAGAGAGCCAGCCCCACACCAGGATGAGAAATGCTGCTCTAATTTAATTTGCACCAACAGGCCACATGTTTGCTTCAGTATTTCACCCTCCAAGTGGGGAGTTGTAAAGAGTTGGCAAGTTGTTTTAATATTCACGCTGCCTGTCCCGGGTGACCAGAAGGCAGTTTCCTAATGCCATAATGTGGAGTCGAGTGACGATTTCAGGTGTGATGTCTCCAAGTGGTTTTATTTATTCCCCCTCCTCCCTCTCTTTTAGTTACAGCTGTCGTGAACATGAATGTGTTAATTTTCCTCCAACTTCCCAGATTCCTGGGTTCCCTAGGATTTGTGTTCAGAGTTAAGGAGGGGGGCCCAGCCACTGAGCGCCTGCCCTGGTGAGCCCAGAGAGAGGAGGGCTTTGCGTCCCACAGACAGTGCAGATGCTGCATTATGGGAAAGGGAAACAGTGGCTGGACAGTAACAAGAGACCTGTGGGGGCAGAGTTGTCATAAGGTAACTCCATCTCTGTCTCTCTCACACACAGGATTTTACCTGCACAGATGAACATCCCTTCCTTCAAAGCATCCCACCCTTTTGTAAATACGTGCAACCATTTCCTTCAAAAATGTAACAATTGCCCCATCTATTTGGGGTACCTTCTTTTGGTGATGAAATACACAAACCACAAAGTTGCTTTCTTGCCTCTTATCATTTTAACTTTCTAACAGTTTCATCCAACTTGATCCCATTCCTTCCTTACGAATATAGAATGGCATCAAATGCAAAAATTGCAGTAAGTCTTTAATAATTAGAGACAGGCTGTAATTCTTTCCCAGTATCCAGAGAATGTGATGAAGGTAATTTCAGAAGGATTTAAGCGTCTATGTATCTTGCCTGGAGACAAAGTCAATTTTGAGTGCAAGTCCTGGCAGTTTTGCCAAATATAATTGGGTGCATTATTTATATTAAATATGAAATAATGTGCGTGAAACATGAGTTCATGGTTATTTGGGCCCCAACAAGCTGCAGCTAGTCTGTGGGTCTGAGCTGGACAAAATCTTCACACGACGAGAAACCTGTTGTGGTGTCCCTGGCTATGCTCCTGTGTCAAACTGCCCAAGCCAGGGGACAATGCAGGAAGCTGATAACTATGATGGTACTGCATGGCCTTCTTTGCTGGGTGCCAGTGGGCAGCATGTGCCATCCCCAAGTCATAACTCAGGCATGGTCAGGACTCTGGCAGCAGGAGTGGCCAGCCCCCTCAGGGGCAGACCACAGGAGTCCTGACACTTCTGAAATGGTCATCCTATAATGGACTCAGCTCTTTCTCTGCTCACCTGTGGCCTGTCTCACGGGTGATGTGCTGGTATATAGGTGACACCTTCGGTTGGGTTACACTGGTTTCCTTACTGCTGTTAGATGGACCTCCGCCAGTCTTTAATCACACAGGCACTTCCTGACACACCGTGACACCCTGGACTTGGGACCTTTTGGTATTTGGTGCCTTTGAATGACAGGTGCAGCCACATATGTGTGTGTTCAATAAGTATCCAGCAGAGCGCTTGGATACCGTCAATGGTGATCTCTTCAATGGAGGATTGTAAGAGAAGAATAAATCTGTCATGAAATCTGAAATCCCAGATAAAGAGTAATAATGAGAATTTGTGACATTTTTCCAGTATTATATATTTTACAAAATTTTCACATTAGCCAATTTAGTTCTTCCAATGCCCTTACATATCATTACTCTGATTTTTCCAGTGGAAACTCAGGCTCAGAGAGATTCAAGTGATCTGCGTTTGGGCCTGTAGCAAGAGGGGTGGTGCTGCAGAGCTGCGGGGAGTAGAGCAGTGCCTCCCCCACCCAACCCCCCAGCTGCAGAAGACCTGGCTTTCCCCTGAATTGGCTGCTTGGCCTTGAAGGAGGGGGCTGGGAAGTGTTGATACTAGCAGGCATTTCTAGTGTTTCAAGCTAACCAGGTTTGCACACAAGCATTTAAAAAAGGCATAATTCTAATTTTTAGGATTCCTTATCCCTGAGTTCTTTTGAAAGCAGGGTTTGGGTTGCACACATCTTAAAATTTGTAAGGTGCTGAAGCCATTTAACTCAGACCCACTTCTGTGAAGCAGCTTCTCATTTGTCAACACCAGCTTCTCAGGCTCACAGGACCAGCTGGCTCCCAAGACTGCCCCAGGGACATGAGAGGGCACAGGTGCTACTGGACAGAGCAGCTTCTGCCTGGAGTGGGCGGGATCCGCAGGGGACCAGCGTAAGCGGGATGTCTTGGACACACAACCCAGCTGTAGAGTAGTAGAATTCAGATGGGTTTTAATGCAGAGCAAGCCAGAGGTACATGGCATGGCTGAACTTGGCCTTCCTGGCCTGGTGACTGGGGATTGTCCCTCATTCCCTTCGTTAGAATGGTGAGACAGGAACAGCCTCCGTTCCCTATGGGTGATCCCTTTACTTGGGTCAAGTCTTAAGAGTGGCCAATACATGCACAATAAAAGCAGTTCCATGCCAGCTTTGCTGGGGTCCCACCCTGGGGGAACAGGGTCCTTTAAAACCTATGGAGCTGGAGAAATGTGAAGTTAGAAACCACAAGAGACAAAGAGGCAAGACACACAGAATTTTCAAAGCTGGGCACACAGGGCACACTGCTAGCTGTGAAGTGTGTGTGAAATGCTCAGAACAGTGTCTCCCTTCTTCCCTTCTTCCCTCCCTCCCTATCAGCATCAGTAGTCAATAAGAATGTTCATTTACCAGCTATGATTGTCACTGCTTTTTATTTCCAGTGCTCTGTTTTTACTGAGGCGATTAGAATCTGTCTTATTTTGAGGTATGAATATGAAGGCATTGTTTATTGACTCTTTCTCCTTCCCTGCCTTCCCCTCCCTTCCCCTCTTGCCCTCTCTCGCTCCTTTGCTTCTCCTCCCTGTCTCTCTGTTCCTTTGTCCTTCCTTTCCTTCCTTCCTCCATTCCCCTCTTTCTCCCTCTCTCGCCCTCTTTCTCTTCCTTTCTGTGCCTTTTTTCTTCTTCCCCTCCCTCACTCCATCTCTCCATCTCTCTCTCTCCCCCCTTCACCTCTTTCTCCTTCTCCCCCTCTCTCTCTGTCCCTTTCCGTCTGTCTCTGTCTCTCATCTTCATCCCTGCACTTGCAGCCTGTCCTCCTGCCTCTGTTCTCTGCGGTCTCCAGTCCTGTCCATCTTCCTCTACTCCTTCCCCACAACTCAGCCCAGGCCTCTCTTGCTCATATGTTTGTAAGAGGCTTCATGTTCGTGTACTTAAATTAAAATGTTCGTAACATTGAAACAAAAGAAAGCCATGACTATGAGTTTCATCAGGACAAGAAACAGCATTTCATGCATATTTGTATTAGAGTAGGGATTCAGTAACCAGCTAGTGCATCCTTGGCAGAGGAGTTACCAGAAGCAAGTGAGATGATCTACGGCAGTGGTTCTCAACCTTCCTAATGCTGCAACCCTTTAATACAGTTCCTGTGGGTCGCGACCCACAGGTTAAGAACCGCTGATCTATGGGAAAGAAATACGTAAGCTATGGAAATCACTGCACTGACTTTTAAAATCTAACTTATTATTCCCTCTTCCACTATGGATCACTATAACCCTTCATTATACAAGAATATTCAGGGCCTAATATTATTTTTACAAACGTATCTTTAAAAGATTTCCCTCACCTTCCTGGGTAACCTGTATCACCTTCATAAATCCACTTTACAAGAAAATTTTAAATTATGGCTTAAATCTGTTGTTTGTTTTTAATATCAAAATGTGATCAGCTGTTCTTGTGACATTCATATATTTGTCTGTTACTGTGCTTTTTTCTCAGCCTGTCCCTGAAGCATGATACCATCAGTGTGTTGGCAATTGTCCCCATAGTTTTTGTTTACCAAATCATTTCTCATCTCTGTGACAGGATCCTCTAAACCAGGGGTCCTCAAACTACAGCCCGTGGGCCACATGAGTTGGTGTGAATTGTATTTGTTCCCATTTTGTTTTTTACTTCAAAATAAGATATGTGCAGTGTGCATAGGAATTTGTTCATAATTTTTTTTTTAAACTATAGTCCGGCCCTCCTACAGTCTGAAGGACAGTGAATTGGCCCCCTGTTTAAAAAGTTTGAGGACGCCTGCTCTAAACTCTCTAGCTTTGATTCAGGTTGTAGAGTTTGTATTGTTTAATGATTATGTTCTTTCTTAAGTATAATGCTGGAGTAAAAGTCCAAAGTGCTTGTTTTAGGGCTGTCTCCTTCGTACACAGCATGGAGGTTTGGCACATCTGAGCCGCTGGGTCCTTCTCTCCCGACTTTCTTTTCCCAACCACTTGCTCTAATGTTGCATTTCCCAAGAGTACCTGAGCGTACTGGCCAACTAGAAAGAAATCACTCATAAACAAGTTTTGGTGCAGTTTAATCAAAGGCATTTGTTATGAAGTTGCACAAATCTTACAAGGAGGCTTCCTTTCTCCTTTTTCATACTCTCATGGTAATTTCAGGTCTCTTGTTGAAACCTGGTGAGCTCTGTGACAGATGCAGACAGAGCCTGTGTGTCACTGTCATCCTATCACTTGAATCGATCCTCCTACTGAGTGAAGTGCGTCACATCTGGGTGCATCACATAGTAGAGTGCAAAAGTGAAATTTATTTCCATATGACTTTTGTAGCATAGATTCGGTGGGTTAAATGTCAAGCTCAGAATATGATAGTTTTTGTAACCGTATCTTTAGAAGAAATACAAGGTGACAGTCCCGAAAAGTGATTTCTAGCTGCCTAATGTAAATTGGTACATGTTATCATTTACTAACTCATTGAAAAAGGGTTTTCCCTCCAGGTTAAGTATGTTTAAGAAGCATTACAATGCCAGTTATTTGAGCAGAAGAGTTTCTGTGCTGAGAAGAGTGTAGCACTAACCACATAGTTAAGATTCCACTTACGGCCCTAAAGAAGCAGCATGACTAAAATATCTTTTTCAGTTGTTTTCTGCATCTGAGTTGTTCTCAGAGGACTTAAAAAGTGAATTAGGACCTAATAGCAGTGACTCTCTTAATGAGTTAATCATTTCTTTATCTTTTTTTTATTTTTATTTTTTATTAAGTCATTTGTACATAGATCATGTATACATTTATGCCATTATGGTATTCAATGTGTTGGATATTTGTACAAATAACGTCCTAATTAACATAGCCTTCACCTTATTTACGCAATTACAGTGTTAAGGCATTTGTGTTCTACACCTGTAGAGATCCAACTTGTACTTGCAATATACTCCATAGGCGTGGTCCCCCTATTAACCATCCCTCTACCGACCCACACCCCTCCCTTCCCTTTCCCTCCTCTCCTTCATCCTAGGCTATAGTTTTGATTTCATCTTTCATATGAAAGTGTGAGTGATTATAAATTGGTTGCATAGTAGTACTGAGTATATTAGATATTTTTTTTCCATTCCTGAGATACTTTACTAAGAAGAATATTTTCCAGCTCCATCCATGTAAACATAAAAGAGGCAAAGTCTTCATTTTCTTTTAATGCTGCATAGTATTTCATGGTATACATATACCATAACTTATTAATCCATTCATGGGTCGATGGGCACTTGGGCTTCTTCCATGACTTGGCAATTATGAATTGAGCTGCAGTGAACAATCTGGTGCAAATATCTTTGTTGCCAAATGATTTTTGGCCTTTTGGATATACACCTAGAAGAAGAATTGCAAGATCAAATGGCAGGTCTACGTTTAGATCCCTGAGTGTTCTCCAAACTTCCTTCCAAAAGGAACGTACTGGCTTGCATTCCCACCTGCAGTGCAGAAGTGTTCCCTTTTCCCAACATCCACGCCAACATCTGTAGTTTTGGCATTTTTGTGATGTGAGCTACTCTTACTGGAGTTAGATGGTATTTCAGAGTGGTTTTGGTTTGCATTTCTCTGATGATTAAAGATGATGAGCAATATACCAACAATAGTCAAGGGCAGAAAACAATCAAAGACTCTATTCCCTTTACAACAGTGCCAAAGAAGATGAAATATCCGGGAGTGTATCTAACTAAGGAAGTGAACGATCTCAATAAAGAGAATTATAAAACTCTGAGAAAAGAAATAGCTAAAGATGTTAACAAATGGAAAAATATACCATGCTCATGGCTGGGAAGAATCAACATTGTTAAAATGTCTATACTACCTAAAGCAATCTACAGATTTAATGAGATCCTTATTAAAGCACCTCTGTCATACGTTAAAGACCTGGAAAAATTAGTACTTCATTTTATATGGAAAAAGAAAAAAACCTCAAAGAGTCAAGACATTACTCAGAAATAAAAACAAATCAGGAGGAATCACACTTCCAGACTTTAGACTATACCATAAATCAATAGTGATCAAAACAGCATGGTACTGGCACAAAAATAGAGAGGTAGATGTATGGAACAGAATTGAAGACCAAGAGGTGAACCCAGCCACTTATCATCATTTGATCTTTGATAAGCCTATCAAAAATATAAATTGGAGGAATGATTCCCTATTTAACGAATGGTGCTGGGTGAATTGGCTAGTGACCTGTGGAAGACTGAAACTGGACCCACACCTTTCTCCTCTAACAAAAATTGACTCTCACTGGTTAAAAGACTTAAACATGAGACATGAAACTAAAAAAATTCTTGGAGAGAGTATAAGGGAAAGACTTGAAAAAATTGCCTGGGAGAATATTTTATGAGGAGGACACCCTGGGCAATTGAAACAACATCAAAAATACATTACTGGGATCTGATCAAATTAAAAAGCTTCTGCACAGCCAAGAACACACTAAGTAAAGTAAATAGATAGCCCTAAGAATGGGAGAGAATATTTGCAAGTTATATTTCCAACAAAGGTCTAATAACCAGAATCCATAGAGAACTTAAACTTATTAATAAGAAAAAAAACAAGTGATCCCATCTCATTGTGGGCAAGAGACATGAACAGAAGCTTTTTTTTTTTTTGAGACAGAGTCTCATTTTGTTATCCTTTTGGTAGAGTGTCATGGCGTCATAGCTTACAGCAACCTCAAACTCTTGGGTTCATGTGATTCTCCTGCCTCAGCCTCCTGAGTAGCTGGGACTACAGATGCCCACCACAACACCTGGCTATTTTAAGAGATGGGGTCTCACTCTGGCTCAGGCTGGTCTTGAACCTGTGAGCATAGGCATTCCACCTGCCTCGGCTTCCCAGAGTGCTAAGATTACAGGCATGAGCCACCACGCCCAGCAAAAGCATAGTTTCTATATGTCTTCCTTTAGAAGTAAAATCATTAAAATGAGACTAAATTGATTCAAGAAATTCAAATAGTTTTAATAATAATTTTATATTTATGATTCAGAACCTTCAAATGAATACTACTAGATATAAAGTAGACGCTCAGGGAGTATCTGTGGGTTTAACCTGTAGCTAACAGGATGTCAGCAGGTCAACTGCAGGGGATGCCCTTCATGTAGAATGCAGGGGGACAGTGTGGCTGTGAGCAGGGCAAGGCGTGTTGTGCTTATTGTAAGTGTTGTATTCATTTTGTGTGGAATTAGTAGACTTTCTTCATAAGACCTTTCTTTATAAAAACTTGACCACTTTCTAAAGTGTACTGAATCCATTTCAATTTATAGAAATGATGCCTTTGGGGGAAGCTTTTTCTTGACAGCCCTTTTCCTTAAAGGTGGAGTAACATTTGTACTTATGATATGTTATGAATGTCCGGCAGAACCGTCAGGGTTGGGTGGTACTCTTGACACAGTCACCATGGACTTCAGAGTGAGGAGTTGGCTCAAAGTGTGAGTCATGTGTACTCGCCTGCCCAGTCCTCCTGTTTGGTTAGTCCTGTGAGAGAAAACAGGCATCACCACTATTTGTGTCTATGTTCTTTATAGAATCCATGAATGTTAAAACACCAGAGCCTTACTGAAAAACTGAAAACTGGTCGAATCTGAAATAGATTGTATATATTTTCACCCCTTTCTTTCCACTGCACTGACTGTTTCCAGAGAGTTTTTATGGCTTCTGAAGTTGTTTCCTAAAATGTAAATCTTCTCAAAAAGACTTATGGCTTCTGAATTTGTTTCCTAAAATGTAAATCTTCTCAAAAAGATTTTAAAAATGTAAAAACAGAAATGTAATGTGCTTAAAAAGTATATTTAACTTTTTATTTAAAGCATAATATGTATACACTACATATTTTTCAGCATTAAAATTTATGAACTATTGACTGCCCATCAGTGATTAATAAATTAATGTATTATTATTGCCATTAAATTACTATCACTTAATGGTTTATTAAATCTAAGAAAGATTTTCTGGTTAGGACTTCGTGGGATAGCATGAGGTATATTTTAATAAGTAAAAGGCTGCAGTTCAGGGTATATTGCTTAACTGAGCACAGTTTTATTTTCCTGAAGATAGAAGGTTCAACAAAATAATCCAGCCATGGGGCAGACACAACCTGCTGAGGAAATGCAGGCCAATGGCAGGCAGGCACCCGAGGCCCAAGGTGGCTGGACTCAGGTTCTGGCAACTAGGTTGAAATTAAACTTGATGTTTTCACGTGAAATGCTTTTAGAGCAGGTTCCCCCAGCATGGGGAATCTGAGCCTGGAGGCCATGTGTAGCCTTCTGGATCCTTGAGTGTGGCCTTTTGACCAAATGCAAATTTTATAGAACCAATCTTTTTAGTAAAGTAATGTGTTCTGTGAAGTTTGGGTTCAATTGAGGAGCCTCACTTGGGGATCTGGAGGACCTCCACGTCTGAAGGAGCGAGGACCTTACAGTGACATCAAGGAAAGGTCATCGGATGGTCTCTCAGTGGAAAAAGCACAGCCTTGCTCTTCATTGGTGCCTGTGAGGTCGATCAGCTGGCTGCTGTGGGGAATGTAATTCAGAGATGCATTCACCTGCACTTAAGAGCTTTCCAGTACTCTCTGCTATGTGACATGTCAATATTCTATATAGCTTTTTAATATCTACATTGCTAATATTTAAATAAATAGTATATATATATATTTATATACATAAATCTTCCTATACAGAAAATAATGCTGAATATAAGGCACTTTAATTCATAGCTCTGTTCTTTATCCAGTAAGTTTACAGAGAATTTAAATAGAATTTTAAAAGAGAAAGACAAAAGCTTTTGGCTTCTTTATATGCAAGGCCAGTGTGAAAAGGAAAATAAGACCTACAGAAAAACTTGCTTGCTTGACCCTTGGCTTCCTTTCTGATAACAGTACTTGCTATGATTTTTTAAAAAGAGAACAGAAAGGCTTGGAAAAGTTTCCACAAAGATCTCAGGAATTCCTTCACGCAGCACATGCTAATGGAGTTAGAAATCTGCCTCTGGGGATGGAGCCCGAGCAGGACAAAGAAGCCCTGTCCCTGGGTGCTTCTGTCCTAAAGAAGGACATGCCTGATACACAGGAAAATGACTACACATGTAACTGGATCATAAAGTAGGAAAGAAGGGTGGTGAGGGTTGAGGTACAGCTGGAATTTTAGATACAGCAGCCAGGGAAGGCTGGTTAGAGAAGGGGCCTTGGAGACTCTTGAGACAATTGAGTCAGGACTTGGAGGAGGGAGGGGAAGGCCTGGGGGAGGTGAGGGAAGACAGGGGTGGAGGGAGGGGAAGGCCTGGAGGAGGTGAAGAAGGATAGAGGAGAAGGGAGGACCCTGGTTGTGCAGTGGAGGTGGCAGGAGAGAAGATTAGCACTGAAACAACTTAATAACACTAGAAACATTGCAATATTATCATTGCCCTGGCACTCTACCAAATGCTTCTGCATATGTCACTTAAATTCATGCTGCGACCCTCTGAGCTAATTGTTTTATATCTGCTTTACAGATAAGGGAACTATAGACTGAAAGTATCTCTAGGCCCATGGAATTGTCCATGAGCCTCTCATGCCTCCTCCAAAGCCTTCCCTCTTAACCTCCAAGAAGCCTCTGTAGGACCTGCAAAACTCTAGCTGAGAATAGGTGTTTCTCTCAGAGATGCATGAAACCCACATTTGGGAAGACTGCCAGAGGATCAGCAGAACGCTCCCCTTGCCTGTCTCACAGGCCCTGATTAGTCAGCCTAAGCTGGAAGGAAGAAAATATGGTGGAGGGAAGAATTTCACTGGAGTCAGGTTATCCTCACCCTCCTTGAGAGGAAGCCATCTGAGTTAGCTGTGAATTAGTGAATTTACTAAGGAGTCTGCTGCCCTCCCATTCAGGACTTCCCAGAGTTCAAGATACATCACGTTTTTAAGCAAGCAGTCCTATTTCTTGGGGCTTCCTCATATTTCATCCCCCGCACCAAGGTGTCAGACAAAACCGGTCTCAGTATCTTGTCATGGAGGGAAAGGGAGGTCTCAGCATCTTGTTAAGGAGAGCGAGGGGGTTCTCAGCATCTTATTCTGGATGGAGAGGGCAGGTCTCTCTGAGAGGCATGTAGGCGTGCTCTCAGCAGGAACTGCTGTGGGCTATGGTAGGTAGCCTTCACTTTGAAGAGTTATGAGTCTGTGCCATCTGGCATTAGAAAGCAACTTCTGGTTGTCTAAAGGCCTTTGTCCTCTTGCCGCCTCTTCAAAGAACAACATGTAGGTCTCCTTCAGAAAGCACAGTCGCACATCAGTCTGTGCCCACACAGAAAACATCTGTCAGGGGGACATAGGGGAGAGAGTTTCACCTTTCCAGAGATCTGGGTCTTCTGCCATTGCAGGTGGAACAATGTGCTGTAATTCTTTCTTTCATTCACTATGGAGAATCCATCTCTGGACATTGTTCTTTGAATAGAACATCTCCAAGAAACTTAAGTTCTTTAATTCTTAGGTTCCTAAAAAGTAGTGAATGGTCATCAGTAATATAGAATAGTGTTGCTCATCTTATTCTCTCTAAAAATATTTGTATTTTTCTATCCTTATTTCTCAGAAATAGATCACTTACAGTGGTTGCAAGAGTCCTATATCGCTGCATCCAAAGAACTTGTGTTTGATAAAGGCAAATACCTTAATCTTCTTAAAATTGACCATTATATTTTATGCTTAAAAGTTCACAATGTTTTTATGTTTTAATCAAACACAGTAATTTATTTCTCAATCAAGCTGCCAATAACTTAAAATTATATGGCCTTGTGAAATGACTCATACCAGTAATCCTAGCACTCTGGGGGCCTGAGACTGCTAGATTGCCTGAGGTCAGGAGTTTGAGACCACCCTGAGCAAGACTGAGACATCCTCTCTACTAAAAATGGAAAAATTAGTCCTTTGTCAGATTTGTAACTTGTGAATATCTTTTCCCATTCTGAAGTTTGTCGCACTGCTTTGTTGACTCTGTCCTGAGCTGTGCAGAAACTTTTAAATTTGATTATGTCCCATTTATTTATTTTTGTTGTTGCTGTTTTGCCAATGGGGTTTTCTTCTTAAATTCTTTCCCCAGGCCAATAAAATCCAGAGTTTTTCCCACTTTCTTCTCGAGTTTGTATAGTTTTTTGTCATGCATTTGAATCTTTTATCCAGCATGAGTTAATTTTTGTAAGTGTTGAGAGGTGCAGGTCTGGTTTCAGTATTTTACATAGGGCTAACCAGTTTTCCCAGCACCATTTATTAAATAGGGGCTCTTTTCCCCAGTACATTTATTCTTTTGCTTGCTTTATCAAAGATCAGATGGTGCTAAGAGGCTATTCATCTCTCTAGGTTATCAGTTCTGTTCCATAGATCAGTATCTCTATTTTTGTGCCAGTACCATGCTGTTTTGATCACTGTAGACTTGTAGTATATCTAAAGTCTGGTAACATGATGCCTCCAGTTTTGTTGGTTATTTCATAGAATTTCATTGGCTATTTGGAGTTTTTTTTTTTTTTCTGGTTCCATATGAAACAGATCAATTTCTTCATGTTCTTCAAAGTATGAAATTGTGTTTTTTGTTTGTTTTTTCTTTTGAGACAGAAAAAATGTGGTACCATCATAGCAATGTCATAGCAACTTCAAACTCTTGGGCTTGAGCAATCTTCTTGCCTTAGCTTCCCCTCTTGCCTTAGCGAGAACTACAATCATGCACCACTATGCCAGGCTCATGGTTTTTAGTAGAGATGGGGTTTTGAAACATTGGTTATTTTAATGAGAATAATAACCAGAATCTACAAAGAACTCAAGCAAATCAACAAGAAAAGAGCAAACATCTCCATTAATAACTGGGTAAGAGACACGAGCAGAATCTTTTCTCTTGAGGACAAATGGCAAAAAAAAAAAAAAAACACACACACACATCAAAAAAATACTCATCATCCCTAATCATCAGAAAAATGCAAATCAAAGCCACTTTGAGATATCACCTAACCCATGAGAAGAGCTCACATCATGAGGTTCCAAAGCTGCAGTTGCTAATGTGCATGTGGAGAGAAGGGAACACTTTTACACTGTTGGTGGGACTGCAAATTAAAACAGCCTCTTTGAAAAAACGTATGGAGAATCCTCAAAGAACTAGAAGTATCTGCAATCCTATTGATAGGTATCTACCCAGAAGGAAAAAAAAGTCATGTTACAATAAGGACATTTGCTCTTGAATGTTTATAGCAGCTCAGTTTACAATCACAAAGATGTGGAAACAACCCAAGTGCCCATCAACCTGTGAATGAATTAATAAACTGTGGCATATGTGTACCATGGAATACAATTCAGCGATAAGGATGATGGAGGCGTTCCATCTTTTGTATTTATCTGGAAAGATCTGGAGAACATTCTCCTAAGTAAACTATCACAAGGATGGAAAATCAAGCATCCCTCTACTCTGTACTAAGTTGAAAAGTAGATTAATTACTATAGATCCACATAAGAGAGTAAGTCAGTTAAATAGAAGAAGCAGGGAAGGGGCTCTGTAAGTTCCCACCTGGTGGGTACAATGTGTGGGGATATGGCACACTTCCTGAGCAAAGGACACAACTACATCTCAGACTTTACCTTCAAACATAAACAATGTAACTTAATTGCATGTACCTCATATTAATCTGAAATTTAAAAAAAAATTAGCCAAGTGTGGTGGTGCACACCTGTAGTCTCAGCTACTGGGGCGGCAGAGGCAGGAGGATCATTTGAGCCCAGGAGTTTAAGGTTGTTGTGAGCTATGCTCTACGCCAGCACTCTACCCGGGGTGACAGAGTGAGACTGTGTCTCAATAAATAAATAAATGAATAAATGAATAAACAAAACTATAACCAAACCTTTAGAGGCAGGGAAAGAATGCATCCTGTAAATGCAGAGTTATCAAGAAGATCTAAGTATTGTTGAAAAGTGAAAGTGAAACATTCTTTCCAAAATTAACGTAATTAGCCAGAATTGTATCTCTGTGTCCAAATATAATAAACCAATTCTGTTTAGTCCCAATAATACAACACACTGTCAGTTTCTGAATTCAGAATGTGCTGTTTGATCAGAGGACGGCGGAGACCTGGGAACTGGTCTCTCACACACAGCTGCCTTTGTGGTCTCAGTGGTCACAGGGCCACTGGATATTAGAATTTTGTGTCTCCTAAAAAAAGATGGGTACTGGGGATTTGAGAAATACTCCCATCATCAAAAAGATTTTGTCTATGAAATGCTCCTAAGCAAACAAGCGCGATGCCGCCCAGCCGGTGTGCCTCCCACCCAGGGAGACCTGAGGCAGTATGACTTTGTGATCTGTGTACTGTTACTGCCCAGCTCAGGATGGGGAATCTCACAGTGTAGGCTCCACTGAGCACTTATTAAATGGCAGATTCTTTTAAAATAGAGTTTCTTAGCCTTGGCCACACTGACATTTAGGGCTCAAACTTCATGTTGGGGAAAGGGTGCCCTGTGCACTGCTGAAGGTTTGGGGGTACCCCTGGCTCTGAGCCCAAGATCCCACTAAGAACACTTGATGTGGCAACAGTCAGAATATCACACATCTCCAGACCATTGTCAGAGCCCCCGTGAGGCAGAACTGCCCTGTTGAAACCATTGTTTGAAGGGTATGTGGTAGAGAGCATACATTTTTTTTAGGATAAAAACATTTACTCCTTTAAAAATTCCCTCTTCTCCTTATGTGTAAATGCATAGTATACACATGTACACACAGTGCACAAATACACATTCTCGCAGAGCGGACGTTTGGTTGCGAATGCTAGTTGTAGTCTTTTTATTCCATGGAGTCATCAAGACTGCAGTCGATTGCTCACTAAATTTCATCTGTCACCCGAGTTCCTGCTCAGATACAACTACAGCCTATTGAAGTTGATGTTTGTGTCAGCAGGTGAACAGGGGTTCAGTGAGAACATGAAAGCTTCTCTCTACTTGCCTTCCCCTGTGTTGCTTTAGGGTTGGTGGGCCCTGATTATACTCCATTGCTTTCCCTGCTGGCGTTTCTCTTGTTTTAATTGAAACTTTTAGAGGTCTGAGGACGCTCAGAAGAGGGTAAGAGAGGCTTATTTGCCCTCAGCCCTGATACAGAGCCACACGGCTGCCTCTATATCCCTGCTGCCCCCAAAACGGTGACTGGGAACACTCTGGCTTTTTGCCTTTGTTTTCTCAGGACAGCACTGGGCACAGAGGCCTGCCCTTGTTGTGCCAAGTCACTGAGAGAGCACTGTGAGGGACCAGCTTCTTATACAAGCTGAGGATCTGGGGTGGAGGCAACCCCATCTCAGCTGGGTGTCCGGGGTAGAGGCAGCCCCATCTCAAGCTGGGTGTCCGGGGTGGAGGCAGCCCTGTCTCAAACTCAGGGTCTGGGGTGGAGGCAGCCCCATCTCAAACTGTGTGTCCGGGGTGGAGGCAGCCCCATCTCAAACTATGTGTCCGGGGTGAAGGCAACCCTGTCTTTCTATCACTATTGTCCATCTTCTCCCAGCCTAGCCTATCATGCTTCGTGGTCCAGAGCCAGCCCCGCCTGTTCCAAGCCACACGGCTGTGAGCCTTGGGCAGTGGCCAGTGTCTGCTGTCACTGGCAAACCCATGCAGGACAAGGGGCACAGATGTGGTGCCTCTGTCCAACCTGTCGTGGGTGGTGGGGCAATGAGCAGAGGGTCTGCAGAGGTCCTGAGGGGAAGAGGGTCCACAGAGTGGCCAGCAGATGGGGACCCACAAATCTGAAATCTTCAGGAATGACTTGCTGCTGCATTCGCTGTCCTGCACTGGTCACACAGTGTGGTCTGGAGGAAAGAGGAAGCCGGGCACAGGGGCTTTCTTGACCCTCTTTTCCAGTAAACCAGTGAGACTATGGCCTGTAGAATACACAGGGCCCACTTCAGTGACCCACTTTGTTAATTAACACTTGGAAAAGAAAGCAAAAGCAGTACCTTTTTGAGCAAAACACTCACATCAGATCATCTGGCTCATCCCTCCAGCTGTGGAACAGTAAGCCATTCTGATAGTTCTTTTTTTCTTAAAAGAAAAGCTTTCTCATACTCTTAAGTAAGCATTTTCCCTAATTCTTTTCAAGCATCTTCCCCCGATGGATCACTGACCTCTGTTCATCATGACTGGCAATTTGCAACATTCACTAGGCCTGGAATCACCGCGTTTTCCACTGTGATTTAGTGTTTAATCTTCCCAAGACACTGTCCTCGGCAATGCCAGAGTCCCTGCCTTTAGGCTTTGCACTCTGGGGCAGAAGTCTGTGCCCAGGGGACTGGGCCTTACGTCCGAAAGGCATTCAGGGCCTTGGGAAGCATAGAGGAGAGAAAAGCCAGTTCACAGGGGCTGCTGCCAGCTGTCAAGGGCCAGACACTGTCACGTTCACTGTTCATAGGTGGCATCAAGAACAGCCTACCTTTGTGTCTTAAAGGGATCACTGATCACTCCACCATTACTATACCCATGAATTTTGAAACATTTCTTCTTACAAGCTCAGATTTCATAGGATACTGGAATCTCACCTAGTCACCAGTAATAAAAAACCGAAAATGACTATTGAGAACCAAAATATGATGTGAAGTTTTAGTAATTGAAAACATTTCATTAATGGACATTTTAACACCAAAAATCTTAAAAATAAAGAATTCTACATAGTTGGATACCTCCTATTTTCTGAAAATTTTCCCTGCATGTCCTTATTTTTCTCCTTTTCTTGATATTGGATACAAACTTCAGCTTGGATGGGGTACTGGGGCCTATAAATGCCATGTGCAGCCTTCAGGGCCTCTCTCAACTCAGGATGGAGGGGGCTGCCGAGGGGCAGGAAGGTGGGTATCTGGGAAGCTGGAGAATTGGCCACATGTGCATGTTTGATTCCTGTCCTTTGTACCCCACCTCTGGGGCTATGGGAGACTGTGCTGGCTCTGTCTCAAAGCTAGGGCAGCCAGGGAGCCCTCTGGTTTGCGCTGATGCTCTGGGCTGAGAGGATGTCCCTGGGAGGCCTGGGCCTGGCTAGCTGTGCTGCTCCTGCACACCCAGCCCATCTGTTTCCTCTGCTGTCACCCAGCTGCATGTGCTCCCCGGATATAGGAGTGAGTTCCCAGCACAGAGTCTACTTACATATCCTGTTTGCTAAAATTGTGATTGATATTTTTTTTTCCTTTAAGCATCCATGTTGATCTGTAAACTGGACTGACCTGGTGGCCACAAAGACTGAGGAGCGCAAAACAGTCTCTTCTCACCTCCTGTCTTTGACAGGCCCTGGCTCTCAGCAGATCCAACTCTGAGCAGTCCTGAAGACAGCCCATTTTCTGCCACTCAAGTGCCAGGCAGAGGAGGTGCAGTGGTAGTGCTACCAGGAAGCAGCAACTTGGAAGCTGTCCTGAGCTACACCCCACTCTGCCACAGCTGGCACAGAGCACGCTCCACACACGTGCATTGGGGGTCTAGGCTTCTCACAAAGGGACATGTAGGCCACAAAACAGAGGCCCCACTTAACCTGGGACGCTGTGGGTTAGCACTGTGCTGAGTGTGTCTTATGATTGCTCAAGTTCCTTGATCACAAGGGTCTTTGGAGTCTTCCTAACATTGTCCTGTAGGCACTTTGCCTCAAGACACACTGTATCAAAGAAAAGTGGTGGCTTTGCTGCAAGTGTCCCGATAGACGGCTTCTCTGAGCTGTGGTCATCTGGGACTAGAAAATCAGAGCTCAGGTTCACTGTCACCAGGACAGTCAGAAGTAAAGCTGAAACCACTTTTTAGGTCCTCTGTGATCTATGAAGAAGGAAAATGAATTGGCCTCTCTGTAGCATTTGAAAGATGTTCACCCACTTAAATCTGACCTTTGGCTTCCTATTTGTGAGGGAGGGATGTAAGTCATGCTCACAGCCTCACGCTACATGGTCACTGAAAAGAAGGGGGGATTGAGGCAGACATGTTACCAAGAACCTGTCTGCAGTCCCAGACCGTGTCCCTTCTTTCACTGTGATACCTAGCACAGACTTAGTGATGCCCTGCCCTGAAGAGCACTGGGGTATTCAGGGGACACACATAACCAATTGAGAACACATCCTCTTGGTTTGGGCTCCTAGGAACGCTCTCAACTCTGTCCTCTATGCACACTCCCCACCCCTCCCCCACTCTGTCCTCTGTGCAGGCTCCTCACCCCTCCCCCCTGCTGTCCTCTATACCCCCGACCTTACCCGCAGCCAGGCTGGGCTGTGTGCGCACTCCCCGCGCCGGGGGGGGGGGG
>CAUYRH010011763.1:0-11418 GCA_963574655.1 Perodicticus potto | reverse complement strand
GACTTCGCCTGGGACGGAGCTCTCAGGAAAGCTCTTTGGCGAAGGGGCCATTTGGGTTGAGCTCTAAAGAACAGAAGAATCCAGCCGAGTGAAGCCTCGGTGAAGACTGCAAAGGTTCAGAGCTTTCCAGAAACTGGGAGGAGGCCTTTGCCCTCAGCCTTGGTGGCAGAGGGGGACAGCGTGAGACAGCAGGGTCACGTGCGGCTTTGTGATAATGCTGGGAACTGATGCGCCCTGCTCCACGCGCCACCTTACCTATTTTATCTCATTTAATCTTCACAACAGCCCGAGGTTCTGTCGTTAGCCCCATTTTACAGATGGGGAAGCTGACAGGTTAGCATGTGCCCAGTGCCACATTTCTGTATTCCTCAGTCACTGTCATGGTAATGTTCATAGCAGCCACCCAACGCAGTGACGTCTGGTTGAGCTGACCAGGCTCCCCTGGACCCGGCTGGGCAGCCCTGCTTCCGCTGAGCGTTGTCGCTGGACCAGCCCCCAGACTCCAGAGCAGGTTTGAGCCCACCCTGCACAGTCTCAGCAGCCCTAGGACAGCAGCCCCTTAGGACAGGACTGAAGTTCTCAGTCTCAGCTGGAGCCACGCCCAGGAGAGTCCATGACCTAGCCCCACCCATGTCCGGGGCCCTGTGATGTCACATGGCAGAGATGGGGAGTGTCATTCTCTAGAGGGGAGGGAAGAGCAGGAGCCCCTGCCATAGGCTCCTGGGGTGGTGACCCAGCTGGCTCACCTGCAGCCCGGTACTGGTGTCCTGGCTCTCAGTCCCCCTCTGCACTGCCTCAGAACCACCAGGAGGTGTAGATGCTGATCTGCGGGTACCAGGAGGCTGTCCTGGGCTGAATTGCATCCTCCCAAATCCATGTCCACCTGGGACCTCAGAACGTGACCTCTTTGGAACCAGGGCCTCCCAGATGCAGTTAAAGTAAAAGTGAAGCCCCACTGGTCAGTGCTGGGCCCTAAACACAGGGGCTCATGTCTTCACGAGAAGACCATGTGACGCCCTGGGAAGGACACACTGTGAGCACAGAGGCAGAGATGGGGGCTGGGGGTCTGCAGCAAGGATGCCAGGGACCCCCAGGGGAGAGGATCAGCCTGCGGGGCCTCTGGAGGGAGCCGGCCCTGCCAGCAGCTCGGCTCAGGCTTCTGGGCTCTGAGCACTAAGGAGAAGGCCCTGTTTAAGCCCCCAGGTCATGGTAATTTGTTACAGTGACCTAGGAAAGGGGCCAGAGGCCATTAGCAGGCTCTGGCAGGGACACAGCATCTGATCTACCTGTTGAAGGCCCCTCAGACTGTGATAGATCCTTAGTAAATGTTTCTGGGGGATGAATTCCTGAGGGCCGTGCCCCAGCCCTGTCTCTCTGTGGCCCTCCCGTGAGCTGAACATCAGGTTTGGACCTCAGCTCTACCCAAGGCCCTTCGTCCCTCCTCACCCTCAGGAGAGCCCTCCCGCTGCACTGTCGCCCAAATAGCCACTGTCCCTGCTGGACCATGTTGCCTTCAGTCATTTTCCTCCTGACATATTTTTGTCCTTATTTTCCTCACAATGAGTCAAAGGGTAGAAGAAGCCTCGTCCCCCCCCACAGTCACTTGTCACTAAGACACATGGCAGTGCTGCCTGGGTGCCCTCCTGTCGGGGCAGGGAGGAAGCCGTCAGCGTTGGGGCCTGCAGCAAATCTCTTTGACCTCCCGAGCTCACTTACCCGTTGGCAGCGTTCAGCTAAATGCCTCAGAGGCTTCTTCCAATTGCAACACTCAGTAAATCAAATGTCATTTTAGAATCTGCACATTCCACTCCAGGATTCTTCTCACTCATTCAATTATTCAGCACACACTTATCCCGAGCTTACTCTGCAGCAGGCCCTGTTCTTAGAGCAGGGATCCAACAGCGAGCAGACAGATGAGATTCCTGCCCCACGCGGTTGACATTCCTGTGGACAGTAGGAGGATAGGAAGAGTGAATTGATTCCAGATGGTGGCAGTTCTATAGACAACATGGGGACATGACGTGGGAGTGCAGAGGGCCTCCTTGGACAGGATGGTCAGGGGTCCTCTGAGTAGGTGACACCAGAGCTGAGGACAGAGGGGCAGGAGGGAGCAGGTCACAGAGTGAGCTGCAGGAAGAGCATCCCAGGAAGGAACAGCATATGCAAAGGCCCTGGGGCAGGAGGACTTGGGATACTGGAGGGAGAGCCAGAGGCTGTGACTGGGATGGAGGGAGTGGGGGAGGTGGGGCAGATGAGCGGGGACCAGCAGGAACTGGCCAGGCCTGTAGGACGCAGTGAGGAGGTGGAGCTGGCTCTTCCTGTGCAGCAGAAGCCCCTGAAATGTCTCCTCAGGGGACACGCGATCCTGTCTGCCCTTTAAGTAGCTCACTATGGGTGCTACTGAGAGTAGATTTGGGGAGTGGGAGGATGAGTGAGAACAGGAGGACAGGCGGGCAGTTGTAATGACCCAAACAAGGATGGAGGTGCAGACTCGGGGACAGGAGCAGGGTGTGGAGAGGAGAAGACAGGTGGGGACGTGTTCTTAATTTAACCGAGTCTGGGGAAGCTGGAGGAAGAGGTAAGACCCAAGAACTCCATGCGGGTCATTGGCATGAGGAACTGGGAGCTTGGTGACACCACTCACTGGGAGGGGGACACTGGGTTGTCAGAGCAGAAAGCCTGCAAGGCTCCAACAACTGAGCCTCTGGGCTCCCGCTGAAGGGCCTTGAGGACAGGGGCTGTGGGCACAGAGGGCCCCACGTGCAGATCCCCAGGCCTCAGCCCCTGCCAAGGACTGACCCCTCAGCAGACCACGGCGCAGCACGAGGCCCGGCATCTGGTATTGCCAGGTAGCGTGGAGCCCAGGATTTATGGAGGAAGCTGGGAGCAGCTGAGCCATACTTCAAAGAGCCCTGCTGTCATCATTGTCCCTCTGACACCCTCAGCCACAGGATGAGGAATCTGTAAAGGATGGCGTCCCAGAAGAATCCGGCAAGATCGCCGTTTGGATCTGAGACGGGCCTTTCTTAGCCCCAGCCCCCTGCATAAGCCGGGGCCATAAACTGGAAATAAATTTAACTGCAGAAAAATGTCAAGATTTCAGATACTCGGCTTAATCAACAACACATTTTTCATTTGTCTGCCTATTGTAGCTCTCAGAAGACGCTGGGGCCCTCGTTAGACACTGAGTCATTTTCTAAGTGCAATTTGAAGTATGGAACGGTGGGAAGGAGAAAGTGGGGGGAAGGGGGAGGGAAGGGGAAAGGAAAAAGAGAACTTTGTGCAACCAAATAACAAACAAAAGACACACAGATCTGTTCAGATGTTTGGTGACAGGGTACCGAACATTCAGCCAGCCTTGCCTATTTAAGTTTTGGAGACATTTTTGCTCCTCAGTGTTGGATGTTGAGCTCAAGAACCTCCTCCTAAGAACCAAGCCTTCGTCTACATTTCCACTGGGCAGCACTGGTAACTTTCTCAAAATAGCACCAGAAACTCCCCTTTGGCCATAATAATCACTATGTCATAGTAACTAAGATACAGGTGGCCCTACTATGTGCCAGGTTGAAATGCTTAGCACACACCCATGTTGTCCTTCCGGGGACCTGTGAAGACAGAGCTGCTCTCAGCCTGCTTCCCTCGAGGGAAACAAAACATATAAGGTACAGAACTGTCCCAGGGTCAGAGGTGGCCCTGCAGGGTGGCTTGTCTCCCCAGCTCCTCCTCCCACAGGTCTGCCTCTTTCTCCAAAGAGGCAGGCTGCAGGAGCCCCAGCTTCATTTCCTGGACTTTGAGGTCCTGCCCCGTATGGCAATACTGGGTTTGCAAGGAGGGCGGGCCTGGGTGTTCTTGCTGAGCTCCCTGTGAGTCCTGGGTAGAGCTAGAGCAGTGACAACGTGGCAGAGCAACTCTCAGACTCACCTTTGTGGCTGGGAGCAGAGACACCCACCCACCCACCCTGCTGGGGCTGTGCCCACCAGCCCCAGGCGGCTGCCTGCCCTGTGCATCCTAAAGTCAGAGAGACGCCGGAAGTCTACACAGCGTCCTGTATGGTGCCACAGGCAAGGGGGCCTCAGGACGCAGTCCAGCAAAATCTAGAAAGAAACACAGGCCTGTGTGTAAGAATCTCAGCCCTCTTGCTGTGGGGGTAGTTGTGCATTTTCTCTGGCTAAAAAGAATGGAAAAGATGTATTATATATTGATACTAGAGGGCTTCTTTTATTATTACGCACATATAATTACACAAAGCAGTGAGTCATCATCATTCACTTTAAGCAAAGTTCCAGCTTCAGTGGAGAAGTCATTTTATTACCCTTTTCTGAGACGCTGCCTTAAGGTATCTTTTTCTCTCCTGGGAAGGTCACAGTCCTGGTTCTCACAATTACAGCTCCTGACAGCCCTGAATAGAAAGGCGTGAATGCCTGAAGGCCTTTTCTTCCCCTGTGATAGACATGTTGTGATACGTATTTTCAAGGTCCGTTTTATTTCTTCATGAAAAAAGAGGTTTCATAAACTAATAGCAGATTTGTCATTTATATATTTAGAGGTCATTGGGGAAGGAGGCATGAAGTATTCTTCCTTTTAAACATATTCTTGTTCTGTGACAACAAAATGTGAGGTGAACAGCAAAGGCCACGAATGTAACTCTAACGCAGAAGGACAATTTTTTAAGGAAATACGTAAACAGCAGGAGAATGCATCAAGCCGTGTTTATGGATTTTAAATCTTGCCTACACTAAAATGGATTGTAAGAAAAATTTTCAAGCACTGTCGTAAACCTTGAATGCATCATGTTCAAATGTCTCATGGACACGGGATCATCGAAGACTTAATGTCCATCTTTAGGAAGGAATGGAAATCTCATCTAGAATTAGTTTCTGATCCCACGAGGAATAAGAAGAAAGTAATTTGGCTTATGAAAAGGAAGGCTAGACAAAACAAGACCCATTTTGAAGATTAAAAACACTGAAGTTAAGATTTTTTTATTTTTATTTGATGTATTATTTTTTGGCTGAACATGAATAATTACTATATATAGCGCATTTGTTTTTCTTCATCTCATGGTAAATGATAAATGATGAAAACATCGGTGAGTTTCATGCATGGTTCATCCAACATGGTTACCATATCCATAGGAAGTCACTATTAGACACACACCACATCAGAGAATCCTCCAGCACACCATGCTCCAAATTGAGGCCAGTAGAAATGAAAACAACAGGAAGATGAAAGCCCCAGTCAGCCCCAATTAAAAGGTAATATTTTCGTCTGTGTTCTGTGGGGTCTTATCATTGAAATCTCCAACCAGTAAGTTAGCAGCTATCAGTGAATCTCATATCTTTCTTTCCTAAGTTGGTCTCTGTTTTAATCAGACCATCCTGATTGCAACTAACAAAATCTAAATAGAAATTTATTAAAAAAAAAAAAAAGTGGAAGGTGGGATTTTTGGCTCATGCCATTAATAAGTCCAAGGACAACAGCTTCAGGCATGGCTGCATCCAGGCGCTCAAGTGATATTACTAGGAAGTGATTGCCTTCCACCTGGCTCTTCTTTGCCTGCCTGGGTCCTATTCTCAGGCAGACTCTTCTGTCTTGGTGCCTATTCGCATCCTCAGGAGCCACATCTTTCTCAGGAAGAAAGATGATTTTTCTGTTCCACAGTTTTGACAGAAGTACTAGATTGAGTCTCATATGTTCCTTTGCAATCCACTCTCTGTAGCCAAAAGCATTGAATTTTCTAGTAGTTCCAGCTCACTGCTATTGCAGAAAAAGAATTCCAGCTCAATTTCTGAAAGAAGCCTTACTGTTTAGAAAAGCCATGCTGTAAGAAGGAAGGAGGAGAGCGCTCACCAGTTCCTACATGGGCTTTTATGGCCTAGCCTTGGAGGTAACCGAGCAAACCAAGCCCGCTCAGTTAGAAGGAGAGGAGACATAGACCCGTTGTTTGCAGGAGAAGTGTCTAAAACTTGCAGCCGTGTTTGAAAAGCACTATATTTAATACTGAGCTCAAAACACATTCCAGACTGGTTTTTCCCTCTTTCCCCATTTTCTTCTTTCCAGGTATGGGGATCACTTCCATAAATAACCCACCTGCCTCCCAAGCCCTTGTCTCAGGTTCTGCTTGAGGAGGATCCCAAGTGAAGTCGCTGCCCGTAGCTTCAACCTGGAGCACTGCGGGGACCCTCCGGGCTTATCCAACGTGCCTTCCCCTAGGGAAGTGAGCTTTACACCGAACCTGCTTCCCTTGGAATCTGTGTTCATCCCTAAGAAAAAAAGAAACTCTCCTGGGGTAAATTCCAAGATGAACGCATACTTTGCTTTCTTTCATAACAGTATTTTATCTTCCACTTTTGAGATCTTTCCCATTAGTGGCTGCCTGCATTCCCTGAGCCTTGCATAACTTATAAAAGTCTTTTAATTATCTTTTAATTCTTTCTCAATTTTTCTGATCCATCAGCATGCATAAAAGGGAGATGAAATGTCACCCTCAATTCTTTTGGAGCTTCTAATCCCTTTGTTACAATGTAGCAGGGTCTGGTTTGACTCAAACGAAACCATATCTGAGTAGCCCCATTAAAAAGAAACCCCTGGGTGTTCGGATTTGCCTTCTCTGCTGCTGGGTCACGTTACTGCCATCCACCCTGAACACAGAAAGTTCAGAACTGGAGATCACACACATGCTGGTTTATTTCAAAGCATTCATCATTGACCCGGGTCATCCTTAGGCCCTGATTTTCCTCCCTTTCCTAAAAGAAGCTATCTTATAGCTTTTGAGCCCTAAAGAACAGCTAGCATGCTTAAAATATTCCCTGATTTAGAAATTATTTCAAAGCTATCCTCTGGTTGAACTCTTTATCTTACTTAGGGAAAGTTATCTTAAAAATAGTTTTTCATAAGTTGATGATATTCCTAGGGTACCGCAAGTCATGGTGATCAGGGTCAGGGTTAGGGTTAGGCACAGATAGGCTGTTGTCACACTGGTTGGATTCTCATCTGGCCAGCAAATGTGGGTTGAGAGGATGTTTCCTGGTCTGGACAGCTGAAAACTTGACCTGTATCAACCACATCAAGGTGAGTGTTTACTCTGTGCCCAGAAACTCTAAGTGCTTGTCAGGCATTCAATCTTTTCAACACTCTCTGAGGAAGATAAGACTATTGTTTACCCTCAACATAAACGGGGGAACACTGAGGCCCAGGGAGCTCACATCACTAGCTCGAAGGGGTAAGTCTTGCCCAGGACCAAGAACTCCAGAGAGGACACCAAAAACCATCCATCACCTGTGTGGGCAAAGGGGGTCTGTTAGGGTGACCAGATTTAGCAACTAAAAGCACAGGCTGCCTGCCCAGTTCAATAATGAGTATTTAAATATTGCATGGCCCTGAATGTAACCTAGCAACTGTGATCTCTGTTAGCAAGAAAGACAAGGTAGTAGCCGTGGACAACACACATGCACCTGATTTCCAGTGCTGAGGACGTGGCACATGGTCATCCAGAAAGGACCCCAGACAAAGCAGCAAGCATGGCCCACAGAACTGAAATGGTCACCATGAGACCTACAAAGAGGTGACAAGCAAGACCAAGAGGAGAGAAGAATGGCATGAAACACATGGCTACTTCTAGAAGGAAAATGGTAACGGGTGTCCTTGTAGGATGTTGGCCATCTACATCCATTTCACACCTGCACAGAGTTCGGGAAAATGTTTCCAAAACGTCCTCAAATTTTTATCTTATCTCTATCCCACTTGCACTATGATTTACTTAATTTTTTTAAATTTGACTCACTTTTTTTACATCAAAGAGTATATTCAGACAAAAAATTTGATATCACAATTGTAAAAGTAAAGCCATTATCGCTTGTTAGAAATGGAAGGCAACTATGAGGATGTACATATAATTCAAACAAAATCTCTCTGTATAATGTCTAAAGCTGCCTTCCATGTCACAGTGTATGGGTAGCACCCATGGGGGAAACAGTGGTTGCAATAAAAAATATTATGCATATCAATTTATACTAATGGATACAAAACATTCATTTTACATTCTAATTTGACTCCTTGGGAAATCTGTTTGTAATTTTAACTCCATTGAATTATTCTTCAGTAACCACTTAAAAATCTTAGAGAAACTTTCCCAACCAGAAACTCCTCCCAGATGATCCCTGATAAACTGATGTGGCGGTGTCTTCCCAGGCTGGGTTCTCTTTAGTAGAGGTTTACACGGAGGTCCCGTTTAAAGAGAACACTTGGAACATCGTTGCTGAGCTGACTCAGTGATGAAGTTACTTTGGGAAAGGAATTCCTAGTCAGAGACACGGTGGGGGCAGGTTTTGGTGGTGTAGCTGGTAACGGATCCCACATGCCTCTGTAATAGGGCTACACACTATCCCTACACAGGCCCTTCCACATGCACAGAGTGGACTTGTCACCCCACTCGCTTTGAGCTTGGTTGTGTAACTTGCTTTGGCCAATGGGAGAAGACCTCAGGTAGAACACATCTGAGTAGAGCTAAGTAGAGTTTCTATACCTGCACAGCTTTCCATGAATGACCTATTGTACTCTGGCCTTCCATGCACACGTGTGCTCCAGGCTGCTGCTCCTCTTTCAGCATCTCAGAACAACAGACCTTTAAAGCTGAATTGAGACCATCCGTAACTTGTAACCAAGCCCACCTGGTCTGCAACCTGAGATGGCCCACCAACATCAGCCAGACCTCAGTCTACACTACATACCCTGGAGTTGAAAATAAATATTTATTGTTGTAGGGCACTGATTCAGAGCCGGCATGCTACATATCACTACTGTGGCAAAAACTAACTAACATATCTCTCTACTTGGAAACGGAGCCCTTCCTTGTCTGCCCTTATTGGTGACAGGCTGCTAAGAAGCCTCCCATGAGTAAGCGTAAGCTCTGTGTCACAGCCACACTGAGAGGAAGGCATCTCTTGTCATCAACAGGAGAAACCACAGATCTGGGGGTTCTCAGTCCCTCTACCTCAAAGCAGGTCAGCCAAGTTCACAAACTACCTCGCTTGAGCCCTGACCATGTCCAACAACCTGCCACAAGTCTGGATGACCCAGTAAGAAGAGGATGAAGAAAAAGAAGAAAAACTGTGCTCCCTGGATCACTCCTTCCATCTGCCTGCTCTTTGAGTCCAAAATAAATAACTCTCGAACATTTTCACCCTGATCATCTGAGACAAGACTGAGAAGGGTCTAGAAACGCATGTATTGATCAGGCCCTGTTCACAGACCTGCTTCCTTTTTTGTAAAGAGGCTGTAATTTGAGTGCTGTGATTTTCAAGTCAGTGAAATGCTAAATGGAAGCACTGTCAGCCAATATAAAAGAGAGTCCCAGAATAACATCACAGGGAATAGATCCTTTGATAATATATTCCTAAAGAATTTTAAGCTCCATAACAATCTTCTGCCCCCAAACTGGCAACTCTTGCCTTCTCAAGTTTCCAGATTTCCAAATTTCTATTCCAGACAATTTTTTTTAATGTTGCAAAATGTGCTTACTGCTTACCTTGCCCCTATGCTGAATGGTCTCTTTTGCATTTTTTAGTTAATTTTAAACCTGAGATGGATGATTTCTTTAGTGCTGAGTCATTGGAAAGGGAATGGCCTAATTTTCAGCCGTATGTGGGCAGAGATAGGGAGCCTGTGACCAGTAGAAAAGCAACACTCAGCATATCCCTTTAGACACCAAAAAACAACTAACAAATGAATCTCCAGAGTGTTCCGAGAATGTTCTTTCTTTTTATAGCTTTTCCTGGTAACCCGAAAAAGGGAGTCTTTCTGGCCACCTGTCAAAATCGAGACAAGTCAAGAAATATTTAACAAGTGTCCTGGGAACATTTTAGGGGTTATGAAAGAAACACAAAGAGAAATCTCTCTCTTTGGGGACCCCACAAGATTAGACAAATTAGATAAGATTTTAAAACACACAGGAAGAATGTGTGTGTGATGTCTCCCTGTCAGATGGGTATGTTAACAATTCTGATTCCCTGAGTTCTGGCTTCTGGAAAAATGCTCCCATTATAAATCGTGTATAGTATTCTTGCTTCTCCAGCCAGGCCACAGATGTTAAAATTCTGAATCTGGTTTTTAATTGTGTTAGCATCATTTACCACCTCTTGAAGCAGGAAGCCTGAGAAGACAGATCTTGCTTCAGGCTGGGAGAGTGAAAAAAAAAAGGAAAGTCTTCATTTCATGAGGAATCGTGATGTTCCCTGGCACAGGGGGTCGTATTTCTTCAGAAGCTGGCATGGCTTTCAAGCAGGAAGGCCATGAGAGAAATATGATGCATGTTACGTGTCAAAGCTGAGAGTGACCGGGATGTGAACTTGAGCTCAGCTCCCAATCTGTACCTGGAGATTGAGATGGAGCAGCTGGCACATGCCCTGACCCTAACAGTCTGAAATGATTTGTTTTCTCAAATAGAAGGGAACGTGGAGAAATACTTTGATAGTAGTATGTGGACCCCCCACCTGACCACCTGCCCCCCTACACACATACTCTAAGGCTCTTACATGGGTCTCCATGCTGAAAGGGTCTGAGCAGATATCCCCAACCCCAAAGGAAAACTCTCAGGCCAGAAGAGCTATTGGACAGTGGACAGAGATGAACCAGGCAGTTGATGTATGGACCTGGCAACAAGAGGCATAAGGTGACCCCCCAATTTTTTTGTAGAGACAGAGTCTCACTCTGTCACCCTCAGTAGAATGCTGTGGCGTCACAGCTCACAACAACCTCCAGCTCCTGGGCTCAAGCAATTCTTCTGCCTCCGTCTCCCGAGTACCTGGGACTACAGGTGCCCGCCACAACACCCAGCTATTTTTTGTTTGCAGTTTGGCTGGGACCGAGTTCAAACCTGCCACCCTCGGTATATGGGGCCAGCGCCCTACCCACTGAACCACAGGTGCCGCCAAGATGACCCTCCAAATTAGAGAAGATTTTAGAATAGCAATTAGAATAACCCATACTTAGTTCATGCTGAGCAGGTGCCAACTCAGTGTTCCTAAATCACTGCTTCCCTCTTTCTACCTTCCTGTTCAGGAAGTTCCAGGTTCCCTCAAACCCCGTCCACTAAGCTACAGGCTTTCCCAGCTCCCCAAACCGCCCTTCTCCTCCCCTGAGGCTCTTGCTTCCCTTATGCTCCCAAAGGTTGGGCTGGGCAGAGGGGACATTCTCCTCTGCAATCCCCTATCCTGACCCTTGGCAAGACTGGGGTGTGAAGGGGAAGAAGCTGTAGGTGTTCAGAAGGCCCTTCTGCATCTCCCCTCCCCCACCCCCAGGTCCCTTTTCCATCTCCCTTCCCCCACACCCAGGTCCCTTCTCCCCCTTCTCAGCCAACTGTCCTGGAACTGGCTCCTGAGAATTGTATCTCCTGGGCTCCAGCTGGGTTTGGCAAAAAGG
>CAUYRH010011762.1:0-13846 GCA_963574655.1 Perodicticus potto | reverse complement strand
TTTTTTGCAGATAGGGGGCGCCTTTTTTTCATTTTAAATATTGTATTTTTATTTGTTCCCATTTTGTTTTTTTACTTCAAAATAAGATATGTGCAGTGTGCATAGGAATTTGTTCATAGTTTTTTTTTTAAACTATAGTCTGGCCCTCAAACTGTCTGAGGGACGGCGAACTGGCCCCCAGTTTAAAAAGATTGAGGACCCCTGTCGCAGAGCATGGCTTCCACTACTGTTGATAGTGGATACTATTTAATCCTCTACTGTTGATTAAAGAGAGTTAGGATCCAGCATCAATTCTCCTTGAAGGAGACTACACAGGAGTGACCCCAGGAGGGGTGAAATACAGGAGCCATTGCTGGATGCCAGCTCCCCCAGGCACCTTCCGGAAGCTCTGAGCAAGTCACTTCATCTCTGAGCTTGAGTGGAGTCTCCTGTGTGCCCTCCTGGATCTGCTTCTCCCGTCTCCAGTCTATTCTCTTCTGCAGCCAGAAAAGTCCCATTAAAAAGGTAAATCAGATCAGCTCTGCGGGGGGGGACAAATGTCTCCTTTTCCCTGAAACATTACTAAAAGATCAACTGACAGCAAGGAAGATGAATAAGACTAAGAAGTTTATATACCGTGCACATGGGGAGAATCACAGAGTGATTACCCACTATCCCAGTGGGAACTTACATACCCTCCTTTTGGATGGGAGGAGGTAATTTTGTTTTGAAGCAATAAATGGTTGCTAGGGAGGATGAATGGATGGGGGAAAGAGATTGACTTTGTAAATGATTCTCTTTGCAAATTAAATTAACTGAGAGACAGGTGTTATCTAATCTATTCAGAATGATTTGGACCAGGTCTGGTTGTATTCTCCATCTTCCTTACTGCAATATATTGAAATACCAGAGAAGGAAAGTTGATTGTTCTTTTGATGATTCCTCTGGTTTTGCAGGTAGAGGGAAAGCCCCTTCCAAGGCCTGTTGATCTCTAAGGGCCTTAAGCCAAAATATTCTTTATACCAAGGAGTTGCATTTTGGGGTGAAATTTCCTGAGCTCCTTCTTATCTCAGTTCAAAACACACCACTAGTTCTCACTGAGAAAAAAAGCTGCCTTTGTTAGTGCAAATAATGGCCCATGTGATCCTCTCTCTCTTCCCTCTCACCCTTGTCACCTCCAACCTCATCTTCTACTTTCCTTCCTTTCGCCCTGAGGCAACCATGAGGCCTTCGCTGTTCCTCCTTGAGCTCTCCCCTTCCTAGGTCTTTCCACTTGCTGCTCCCTCTGCTGAGAACACTCCCTACAGGCTCTCTGGCTCACCCCCTCATGCCCTTCCAGTACATCCTCACAGGGCACCTCAATGGGAGTTTCCCCGACTGTTGTCTTTTAAATAACTGCCTCCCACCTAATTGTCAACCAGGTCTCCCTTCCTGGTTTGATTTCTCCTGCAAAACACTGATCACCATCCAAGATGCGGTAGAATTTTACTGACTCGTTTTGTATACTTTCTTCCATGTCCACATGACGGCAGCCTCTTTGACAGCAATGATATTTTGTAACAACTTTATTTTAATGTAAGTCAGATATCATAATATTTACCCTCTCACACTGGACAATTCAATGGCTGTAAGTATAGTAACAGAGTCCTGCTGCCATCACCATGATCTAACTTGATGGACTGATTGGACTGTGGAAGGTATTTGTTGTTACAAGCAAGGAAATTGATAACCCAGAGAACTGAGTGATTCCCAAAGTCATCTAGCCGCATGATTGCAAAAACAGGGCCGGAATCTAGTCCTTTAGTTCTCGGGCCAAAGCTCTGCTCTCCAAGAAAGTTTAGCTTTCTTCTCTGATTGTACCCTGTTTTTAAAATGAAGATTAAATAGCCAAAGATTTTTTTATAACCCCCATAAAGCATCATTTCCCTTTTCTAAGAAAACATGTTTTATCCCCCTCTAAAAGTTTTGCATCCTAACTTAATTTTAGAATAGTAAAAATAAGAGCACAGTGCCATGTTGTAGGAGCCTATAAAAATTGCCCTTGCTTTGAAAACAAACAATGGCTAAAGCCTGACGTAAAACCTGTGCAGGGAGGAAAGGACAGAGAAGTACTTCCAAGCTGGAAGTACTCAGCTTGGCGACTGCTGGAGCTAAAACTTTCTTATTGATATGGAAGATTCCAGCAGCTGCTTGTCCATACACTCAAGAGATTCTTGGAGCTGGAAAGAACCTTCAAAATTATCTATGAAAAAGCAGTGCATCAGGAAAAACAATTCCTGTGACTGCAGTGTCAGGGCAGAGTTAGGACTGGAAGCCATAAGGTCCCATTCCATCCTTGGCCAGGTGATCATCTGAGACAGAATTCTATGAAGAGTCAAGGAATGAGGGTTTTCATTCAAGCCAGTTGGGTACAAATTAGGAAGCTGTGTTGCAAGCAAGAGGTTATCTGCAATGATAATCACTAGTGAGCCAGTTCTGTGGTCCAGAAACTGTTCTATATGAACAGACCACATTTTGTTTATCAATTCATCAGTTGAGGGACAGTTGGTTTGTTTCTACTTTTGAGTTATTATGAAAACTGTCACCATGAACATTCACGAACAAGTTTTTATATGGACAATATGCTTTCATTGCTCTTGGGTATATACCTAGGAGTGATATTGCTAGGTCATATGGAAATTCTATGTTTAACTTTTTGAGAAACTACCAAACTGTCTTGAAGTGGACTGAGAATCTTTCCTGGCTATTTGTCAGTTTTGACCATGTTGCATTGTACCAGCAATCCCCAAATCTCAGTGGCTTACAGCAACAGAAGTTTATTCCTCCTGTGTGTTGTATGTTGGTTGTGCTGCTAGAGGTCTGCTCCACGGTTCTGTGTGGGATCCAGGATGAGGATGGCAGCCCGTCAGATAGAGTTTGAGCAGCAGTCAAGCTTCTAAATGAAAGGTTGGTCGGGCCCCTCAGAGTCCCCTGGGAAGCATGAGGCACCTTTGATGTCTATCCCTCAGCTGAGTTTAACAGTTGTCATGAACAATGCTCTGGGTCTTTCCAAGTGTCTTCTAAATGCTTGAAGTGCTCTCCCCCAAGGGTCATAAGCAAATTTTTTTCATCTTTTATTACAAAAGATGAAATTTATAACCAGCCAAATGGGAGAGATGCATAGGGCAAAGTGTGGTGAGAGGTACAGGGAGCTTCCATGCCCTCTCTGGACACACCTCCCTTCAGCACCTTCCAGAGCTAAGCCAGAAGCTCACCACTACCTCATTTTAGAGTAAATTTCATCTCAAAAGGAAACACCAGACTCATTAGCAGTCATTTCCCATTCCACTATTCTCTGACCACTAGTAATCTACTTTCTGTCTCTATGAATTTGCCTATTTTGAATATTTCCTACCAATGAAATTATATAATAAGTGGTCTTTTGTGTCTGGCTTTTTTCACTTAGCAAAATGCTCTCCAGGCTCACATTACTTCATCTTTCTATGGCTGAAATACCATCCCACTATATGAACAGACCACATTGTGTTTGTCAGTTCTTCAGTTTGAAAGACAGTTGGTTTGTTTCTATTTCTGAGCCATTATGGAAACTGCCACCACGAACATTCATGAGCAAGTTTTTGTATGGACGATATGTTTTCATTGCCCTGGGGTACATACCCAGGAGTGATATTGCTAGGTCATGTGGAAATTCCGTTTAGCTTTTTGAGAACCTGCCAAGCTGTTTTCCACAATGGCTGCACAATTTTACACAATTTTACATTCACACCAGCACCATACGAGAGTTCTAATTTCTCCACATCTTTACTGATAACTTATTTGTCTGTTTTTAATTTTTTTCTTTCTTTTTTTTATTTTTTCTTTTCTGATACAGGGTCTGGCTCTATCACCTGGGCTAAAACACAGTGGACTAATTAGAATTCACATCAGCCTCCAGCTCCTGGGTTTAATGGATCCTCCTGCCTCCCAAAGTGCTACAATTACAGGTGTAAGCCACCATCTGGCCTTATTTACCTTTAATAAAAATTATCGCCATTCTAGCAGGTGTAAATATTGTGGTTTTGGTATGCATCTTCCTGACAACTAAGATGAGCATCTTTTCATGTATTTATCAGACATTCTTATACCTATTTTGGAGAAATATCTATTCAAATTCTATCTCCATGTTTTTTTTTCCATCTCCATGTTTTAAACGGATTATTTGTCTTTTATTGTGAAGTTATAAGAATTCTTTATATATTCTGTACAAGTCCTCATTAGATACATAATTTTCAATTATTTCTCTCTACTGTGTGGTTTTCACCTTTTTGATGATGTCCTTTGAAACATAAATGCTTTAATTTTGATGAAACTTAATATGTCTATTTATTTCTTCTGTCATTTGTGCTTTCAGGATAGTACATAAACCATTGCCTAACCCAAAATCACGAAAAGATAACTCTAGCTACTGCTTTAGGTAAAAGCCATACATGTTGGCCTGATGCGCTTTCATTCTTATTCATCCCTAAGTATTTTCTGATTTTCCTTGTGATTTCTTCTTTGACCCGTTGGTTATTTAGGTACTGTTTAATTTCCACATGTTTGTAATTTCCTAAATTCTCTTCTTTCATTGATTTCTAATTTCATTCTATGTGATTGGAGAACATACTTTGCATGATCTCAGTCTCTTTAAACTTACTTAGACTTGTTTTATGTCCTAATATATGGTCTATTCTGAGAATGTTCTGCATGTGCTTGAAAAGAATGTGTATCCTGGTGTTGTTAGGTAGACAGTTCTGGTTGATTTATAATGCTCTTCAAATTTTCCATTTATGTTTCTTGGATCTTTTGCCTAATAGTTCTATCCATTATGGGAAGTGAATAGTCTCATCTCCAACTCTTATTGATGAATTCTCTATTTTTCTCATGAATTCTTTTAGTGTTAGCTGTGTGTATTTGGGGATTCTGTTATTAGGTGCATAAATATTTATAATTGCCAGATTTCATTCATGGATTGAGCCTTCTATCCTTATAAAAATGTCCTTCTTTTTCTCTAGAAACAATTTTTTTCTTAAAGTCTATTTTGTCTGATATTAGTACAGTCACTGCACCTTGAATATAAAGTGCGTCATTTATAGATGTCATCGATGTGGACCATTTTATTTAACCATTCGTGATAGTAAGTTTTGTATATTTCTTTCTTAATGTATATACAGCACCTAAAATAGTGTCAATTCCTTAGTGAGGGTTCAATGGATACCTGTTAAGCAAATGTAAGAATTTCTGTATGCGAATTAGGATAAAAGGTCCCCCCTGCTGCTGTACAGAGTTATGGGAGTCATCAAATAAATTAGTGATGTGAAGTCTCTTTAAAATGTTAACATGGTATAGAAATTTAAGTCAACAGTTAAATCCTATTCAACTCTAAACCCTAAGCCAACTTCTATAACCATAGTTGGATCATGTTTACCAGACAAAATTGCTATGCTTAAAATATAGCAGACATAAAAGTTATGCCTGGGCTTTCCTCCGCCTCCCCAGCCCACCTCAGGCAAGCACAGTCATCGACCTTTCTGGTTTCTTCTGTCTCAACCTCACTTTCTTGTGGGCTCTCTTTTCCCCATGCAGTCAAATTGAAAGTTCTGAATAGAGGGCATTCTGATTCCTTGCTCTCACTCTCCATGAGTATGTCCATAGCTGAGAGTTTGAAGTGTGACAAAGGGGCTGGGAGATACCCTCCTTGGACCTTGATCCAAAACCACAGGTCCCAACTTAGTTTTCTAGAAATTCTCTTCATGGAGTATTGAAGAAGTTCATCCTAGAATGATTTAGCATCCCTTAGAGGTTCTTCTAACTTTCACAGTACTATATCATTAAATTCTCTTCAGAATATTTGTAGAGGGTATTCCTGCCTGGACCCTGGCCAAAAGAACCCTGCCTCCATCTTTCACTGGACTTCCTTCCTCTATCCTTCAGGCTGGGGGATGCTAGCTTTCTGCCATTGCTGCTTCTTGAAGGCCTCGAGCGCCTTGTAGTTCCCTTAATCCTGTTTATAGTCCTTGGTTTACAATGTAGTCTCACTTCCCTGTGACTTCCCTAGAAGACCAACCAGCATTGCCACAGGAGGCATCCACCCAGGGATTTCTCTCCTGCCTGAAATCTGGGCACAGAGTGACTTCACTATCCATTCCTCACCCAATAGTCATTGGAGGTACAAATGTACTAGTGTTCTTACAACAAAACTCCTGGAAAGAGGGATCTCTACTCAGACTCTTTGGTTTTTTTCATCTCAAACCCTACCTTCTCACCATGTATTCGTTCCCATAATTCCACAGATGCTACTTTTGTCAACAACATCACTGACCTCCACATAGTTGAATGCATGGATCAATTCTCAGTCATCTTGACAATCAGCAGCATTTGACAAAATTGATCCCCCTTGAAACACCTTTTCCATTTGAAACCTCTAACCTTGGAGAGCCCAGTTCTCAGTCCTTTGACTTCTTTCCTCTCCCCTTGGTTGTTATATCCACCTTCATGGCTTATACACTATCTGCATGCTGGCATATAATTTCCATCTGCTTCTTGAACCTCTCCCTGGAATCCCAGTCACCTATATTTATCTTCTCAATACCTCCATTTAGATCTATAACTGACATATCAGGCCAAACTCCTCCTGTTCCATATTCCAGTAAACGATGATTCATTTTACTTAGGCCAATAACCATGACATCATCTTTGACCCCCTCTTTCTCACACCCCACATCAATAAATCTTGTCACATCTACCTTCAAAATATATTGACCTCTGCAGCTATCACTGTGGTACCAGTCATCAGCATGCAAGACATGCTGTTGTTTAACAAAGACATCCCTTCACAAAACCCTCTTTCTATCGATGCCCCAATGCATAGGTAGTTTCATTATTTTGGCTTCAGGTGTCTTTAGAGAAGTCTTCATTGACCTAACCCATTTAAGATCCTCCTCTTTCTTCATCCATTACACCATTTTATTGCCTCTATATTTCTTATCACTATGTAAAAATTATGTTTAATAGGTTTGTGTTTATTTTCTTCTTCAATCTCCTAAATGTGGGTGTATCTTCTAGGCTGTGAAGTACCAAGAGCCCAGTACAGAGCTCCTCCATATTATGACCATCAATAAACATCTTTCATGCTATAATAAATACCTGTAAGGCCCTTTCATTTCTAAGAATGCCATAATGAATATAATAATGTATCCTTAGTAATTTCCTTAAGCATCATGGTGTTGTGGTCAGAAGGAAATGAGATAATGACATGTTGAAAGCACTTTAGGAACTATAAAATATTCCTAAATGTAAGGAAGTATTTGTATTAATAAAAATTCCAGGTTTATTAAAGTGAATGTCTCTCCCAAATGAATAGGGCCCTAATTTGTAGTGGTTTCCTTGCCAAGCCAATCTGATAAAGGGACAGGGATGCACACGTGCACTCAAGATCAAGAGCAAAGCTTGCATCCGTGCTACGCTGCACTATTCTGTGATAGTTGCTTTGGCTTTATTGTGTGAGTTAAAAGTGTCAAAGTATAAAACCTCAGTATGGGATAGCCCCTGCTTGATGGAACTGCCAAGTTCCTCTGCTTTGTTTGGTATCAGTCCCCAAAGTGTGCTAAGCAACTTCCCAGGAGCCTAATAACTATATATTCCAATGTCAAATGCATGAGGAGAACATCTTAGTTCAAATCTTTTTACCTAGGCATTCCGGTTTTATTGTATCTTAGAGAAAACATGCATACCGTGTAGTATGATTGTATGTAGTTTTTTCTCTGGTTTATAATTTTTAAGAAAGGCTTACTCTGTATAGAGTAAATCAAAGGAACGGTTGAGACAACATTAAAAGGGAGAAGTATTTACCTTCTTTTATTTTAAAATTTTAACCCAAGTGTTTGACCTTAGAATATTCTGGGCCTGTCTGCTCAGCCTCTGTATCTAAGTCACACATTTTGGGTGTGATTTTGTCATAGAGTCTGAGCTGTGTCCAACCATCTATCTGCCCAGGTCTCTCCTGGCCCACTGAAAATGCTCACGTATCAAATACCTACACAGCATCACTCCTCCTGTTTCTTATCAACCCTCCAGCAAAACTAGGAAAAGAGAGCAAGAGAATGTAAGTAATGCTCCCCCCTCCCACAGATACATCCTTACGATATTTTGACTCAGAGATAGGCATAGTGCACAGTAAATTATATACAGCTCTTGGTAGGATTTCATCCACTGGAGCTGTCTGAGAAGACAGAATTTGTGGCAAAGGGTAATGGAAGGGAGGGTGTGTGTTTCCTCATCACTTATGGAAGCTAAAGCTGTTTTTTCTTAAGGCTGAGTTTCTGGTCACATGTTGCCAGTGTGGTCCTGGCCATCTCAGCGGACAATATGCTTCTCAGTGGACAATATGTTTTTCCTCAAATGCATTGCACAGACCACAAGAGATGCAAGATGGTCTCCAACAGAAAAAATCTGTGTGGCCAAATAAATCTAGATACTTTGCATACCATGATCCCTTGTAGGACATAGCCAATATTAGCAGAGTGCAGCCTCTGAGGTTTCCTGCAAGGCAAAAAACTCATTTAATTTTGTACAACTCTAAATTTCCTCGGTTTATATCACAGAACCCTTTTCCACATGATACATGTTTCCTATAAAATTGGTGTTCCATAGAATGCCCTTTGGGAAACACTGCTGTAGTCTGATGCTTCAAATTGAGAACAAATCCAATTAGCTTTATTTCAGACCTTGAGCATCTGAGGAAGAACTAATTGGTGTTGCATTTTCTTACTAAGCTATTTCTTTCATAGTGACTTTGCACCTAATGGTGCCAGAAGTGCAAATGCTTTCATACGCAGCAGGGCAGAAACCAGCAAAGCCTCTTGCTCCTGTTGCAGAAATATGATGCTTTTAACATCACAATTGCAGATATTTTTCATTCAAGTGCATCCCAACCATGTAACTTTACATTTGGGGAACAATCTTTCAGATGAACTGGGTAATATTTTTTGAGTTCGGTTTTAGAATTAATCACTTTCTCTTCTAGCGCTATTTCAAAAGGGAAAAACATGCCAGAAAGTAAAATGTTTATTTTGAAAACAAATATAAAACCAAATTTCTTTAGGGAGGAAATGATTGAGAGGAGTTTTGAAGGAAGATTAGAATAATAAGAAAAAAGAAGGAAAAATATTCCTATAAGAGGAATGTGTACAAAGGAAGAAAAATATAGGACAGAAATGTGTACAAAGGAAGAAAAATATAGGGTGACCAGCTGTGGCTGGAGAGCAGGCAGACAAAAGTCTGTGGAAGGCTCTATGTGCTAACTTTAGAGATTTGAACACTACGAGGGGAACCTTTGGCAAATGTGATTAGGAGGAGAACATGGCCTGATTCACATTTTATGGCCATCACTGTAGCTTGCCTGGTGAGTTGGAAGTGGAGTTGGAAGAAATGTATATTGGATTAGTCAGACAGATTAGAAAGCTGCGGCAATAGTCCACGCAAAGTTCGGCAAAGGCCTGAACTGAAACACTGGCAGAAAGGAATTAGAGGGGAAGGGATAGATGACTAGATGGCAGGAGACAGACAGTGGGAAGACACTGCTTGTCAGAAGGGTTGAAGGAGATGTGAGCTAAATTCAGTGAATGGATGGCTGCCATTGGCTCAGCTCCCTCTGTATGGGTCACTCACTATAAGAGCTCTACACTGGAGTCAGGTGGCCTAGTGCCTGCTCAGGTGCTACTGTTTTTTGCCTTTTTGAACTTGATCATTCAATCCTCTGGGTCAGACTCTGCTCAGTAAAATAAGACTGAGGGGCTGATCCCAGCCCTGAGTCCTGGGAACTCATTCTATGTTCTAATTAAGGTCCTCATAAAATTTAAAATTATTGTATAAGTGCCATCTTCTGCTTTACTTATGCATTTCTCTGATTCTCTACCACAGTCTAAAAATCTAAAAAATATAGTGCCATAAAATAATTTTTTGTTATTGCTCTTAGTTATGTGGGTAGAATGGGCTTAGCCAGGGATTCTTACTGGCTTTTCTCAAGGTGGGGCTATAGTCATCTGAAGGCTCAACTGGGATGGACATCCAAGATGGTGTGTACACATGGCTGGCAGTTAATGCTATTGGCTGGTCAATGTGCTATACAAGACTTCTCCATATGGTTTGGGTTTCCTCTGACATTCCAGCTGGATCACCGAAGAGAGAGAATCCTTGATACTAATATCAAGCTTTCCAAGAGACCCAGAAATGTGAAATATTTCTTTTAACCTAGCTTTGGAAGCCCCAGAGTACCACATTATCTGCATTGCATTGGTCAAGCAAATACTGAAGGCCAACACAGATTCATAGGAAGGAGAATTAGACTCCACTTGTTGAGAAAATAGAAAAGTCACATTACAGAAGAGCATGTGGGAAAGGAAATATTGTCGCCACTGTTTTGGGAAAATACAATCTGCCATATAGGTATTTGAAAACATAACAAAATTTTCCCACTAGATCTTTGAGAATAGTGACTTTTGTTTATTTTATCTTTATCCTCCTCTTCCCTTTGCTCTCTATCCCTTCCCCATACCTACTGTATGTTAAAATCAATGTCACACACATTCTAGGAGATCAAGGAGTTTTGTTCAGTCAGAGTTGAGAAGATAGAAGGGTAACCTGTACTTTCTTAAGTGAGTAGAAGAAAGAACAAATAAACCTTCACAAGATTATTTTGGGGGTGTGGACAAACACTTTTTTGCCTCAATATGGGGATTCACTGTGTTTTACTCAGAGTTCTCTAGAGAAACAGAACTAATAAAAGAGATATATAGATAATAGATAGATAGATAGATAGATAGATAGATAGATAGATAGATAGACAGACAGACAGACAGACAGACAGACAGATCGATCTGTAGACACCAAAACTAATGAAAATAAAATGTTGAGTACAGTAGTGGAGATGTGAGGGCACCCAGAGGAGGGAGTGAACAACTGCTCCAAAGTCTGACAACGCTTGCATCAGGAGATGGCGTGTGTACCTCCCAGCTCATCTCTCAACAGAGGCCTCAGTGTGTCTGGCCTCCGTTTTACTCCCTTAGTCCAAAATACCCCAGACTCTGACTCCTTCCACTGTTCTCTGGAGACATCTATGCATCACCTCTTAATTGTTGAATCCAGGGTCTGTCAACCCTGGGAGCATGTCAGCACCACCCGGGGGAGCCTTGAGACATAATCCTTATGGAGCCCCCCTCAGCAGATCCTGAGTCCCCCAGAGGTCTGTCTGGTGGAGGAAGCACGGCCACAGCAGAGAAATGCTGTGTTTGTGCATCATGAGGACAGGAGCTGGAGAAATGCACAAGCTGCCCCAGAAAGCATGGCCTGTATCAGCTGAGGGTCTTGGATTCATAAAGATTTGAAATAGGAACTATTGATGTGTTTATTCAGATGTAGACAACTAAAATTAACACGTGAAAGTTACTAGAAAATCTATGGAACTGGCCCACGATATTATTCATGGGCAAGTTGAGGGAAGTAGGTATGAAGAGAGATGGTTTAAAAGATAAACAGACAAATCCCACTTTAGTAGCTGGATTGCAAGCATCTAAAAGGAAGGACTGTGCAGAAATACCGTGGGTGGGTTGGCAGTGCAGGGTGGAGGGGAATGTGCCTGTCCTGGGCCAAGCCAGGCTGGTCCTGTCTCTTGAGTTGAACCAGCAGGACCCACGACCCAAGGCAGGGATGACAATAGTTTCCACTTAAGCACCTCACACCCGCAGGTCCTGTTGTCATCTCAAATCCTCGTGATCACTGTGCAATGTGATTATTTTATTCTCTTTTATGGAAGAGAACATAGTGGGTTCAGATGGTTAGGTAACTTCCCCGGGTTGGGCATCTGGTGAGGGGCAAAGGCTCTCAACTCCTACTCTCCTCTACATGAAAACACACCATCTCTTGTCCACTCTTCAGGTCCGCCCACACATATCTAGCACCAGGCCTATAGTCCTATCCAGGTTTTCCACAAGAACATTTCGATTATAGGGGCCAGCAAGAATTAGAAACCTGCCCTATAGAGTGTACCCTTAACTAGGCCAGCATCTATTATTTATTTTGGTTTCAATTTTTTGTTCTTTGGTTTGAGGGGTTTGTTGTTTCTTTATGTGTGTGTTTTTTCCTGAACTCAGGAGTTCAGGAGAACATCTTTGCAAATATTCTGTGAAGTACATTGATGGCTGTTAATTAGTTTCCCAACACGAAAGAGAAAACAACTTGGCTTCTTTTGAGTTCTGATAAGGTATGCATGGTGGAAAAAAATATTCTAACATAATACAGGTTGTGCACCCCTTATCTAAAATACTTGAGACCGAGTGCATTTTGGATTTGGAATTTTTTTTTCCTACTTTGGAGTATTTGCATCATCCATTCAGCATCCCAAACCCAAATCCAAACATAGAAAATCTGAAATGCTCCAATGACCGTTTCCTTTGAGCATCAGCTTTCAAAATATTTCAGATTTTGAAGCATTTTGGATTTTGAATTTGGGGATTTGGGATGCTCAACTTCTATTCAAATTGCTTTGTTAAATATTTATTTGGTGTTGTTAGAAGAAAAACTTTAGACACATTAAATTTAATTGAGCAGAAAACGGTTCAAGAACTGGGCACCCCCCAGCCACCCACCCCTAACCAGCATAGGTTCAGAGAGATTCTGGGGTTGCCACCTGCCTGGAAAGATTTTGTGGACAGAAAATGGAAACTGAATACAGAAAACAGAAATGAGGTGCAAAAAGAGCTGGAGTGGTTATGGTTTGGCCACTTGCCTATCTAAACACAGTCTTGGCTACTGGTGATTGGCTAAAAGTCCATGCTTGGTACCACATAGACTATAGTCCGCTCACATTCACACATCTGGTTAGGTTACAGTTCACTATGCACAGAGAAACTTTTAGGCCACACTTAAACTATGTAAGGAGGCAGCTTTAAGCGAGCCTTAATTTAACAGTTCATTGTTTTTTGTCTCTCTCCTGACCCACCCCTGCTGTGACACACAGGGGATGTAAGTCTCAGAAAGACAGTGCGTGTTTGTTTTGCTCACTGATGCATCCCCCGTGGTGCATTCTATGTGCCTAATAGACGCGTGGAATGACTGAATAAATGTGAGAATTAATACAAGTGAACTTCTGCCTGATCTTGAGCAGGTCGTTAAACGTCTGTGAGCCTTAGTCTCCTAAGCTATAAAAGGCTTCAGTGCTTCTTACTGAGGAGCAAAGCAGATAACACACGTGAGCGCTTGGAGCACAAGACCAGCACAGGGGAGGGTGATGATTGTGGCTGAGGTTCCTTGTCACCATTGCCATTTACCAGGAGTCCTTGCATAACCCTAGGACCACGATGAGTCCTGCTTTTCCCTTAACGAGTTATCAAAAGGAAAAAGTATTTAATGAAGTAAATATAACTCACCTAGTAAGCCTTTTGTGTTCCCTGCACTGTTTTATTCAGAAGCCTGATTTGCATCTGTAGGCTCAATAAATGACTTGTAGGAAAATCATCAAAGTGATATAGGAAGAATATTGGGAAAGGCTTTTAGAGAAATGAGAAATTAATAATGCAGCATCTTCTTGTTATTATGTAATGTTAAAAATGTTATTATAGTATTTTTATTTATTGATCAATATTTATTATTTTATTTGAGTAATGAATAAAAGGTCCCCTGGGTCCACTGAGGCTTTCTTTCAAACACTTTCATTTTTTTTTAATAATTTTATTAAATCATAATTGTGTACATTGGTGCAATCATAGGGCAGAATGTGCTTCATATACTATCAGAAACATTTTGATCGTACTGTGAGAGATAGCCTTCATAGCATTTTCTTAATCACTATATA
>CAUYRH010011761.1:0-62512 GCA_963574655.1 Perodicticus potto | reverse complement strand
GCCTGTAGCACAGTGCTTACAGTGCCAGCCATGTACACTGAGGGTGGGTGGGTTCGAACCCAGCCCAGGCCAGCTAAACAAGGACAACTGCAACAAAAAATAGCTGAGCATTGTGGTGGGCGCCTGTAGTCCCAGCTACTTGGGAGGCTGAGGCAAGAAAATCGCTTAAGCCCAAGAGTTTGAGGTTGCTGTGAGCTGTGACACCACTGCACTCTACCGATGGTGACATAGTGAGACTCCTGTCTCCAAAAAAAAAAAAAATTACGCGGCTTCTACCATAATCTTTCCATAATCCTTTTAAATGGCTTTTTTAATAAAGTGAAGTTTATTCAGCTATAAGAGTTTTCCTTTTTGAAGTTAAGTTCTGCTAAAATGTTCTTTGTTTTATGAAAGATAGATGATTGAAATGGAGGCTTCTTGTATTCTTTTTTTTTTTTTTTTTTTTTTTTTTTTTAGTCTTTATACAATAAAAATCTGGCAGTGGTTTCACACCTATAATCCTAGCAGTCTACTAGGCAGAGACTGGTATATTGCCTGAGCTCATGAGTTTGAGACCAGCCTGAGCTAGAGCGAGACCCTGTCTCTAAAAATAGCTGGGTGTTGTGGGAGGTGCCTATAGTCTCAGCTACTTGGGAGGCTGAGACAAGAGAATTGTTTGAGCCCAAGAGTTTGAGGTTGCTGTGAGCTGTGACTTCATAGCACTCTACTGAGGGCAACAAAGTGAGACTGTCTCAAAAACAAACAAACAAAATGAAAAACAAAAATAAAACCTGGCAACAGTTTTTGTCTTAGAGAGTTTAGTAGTTCGTGAAAACTAGAATTTTTTTTTTTTTTTTTTTTGAAGAGGGAGTCTTAAGCTATTGAGTGCAGTGGCATCACCACTCACAGTGACTTCCAACTTCTGGGCTTAAGGGATTCTCTTGTCTCAGCCTTCCAAGTAGCTGAGACCACCGGCACCTGCCACAACACCCAGCTATTTTTTGGTTGTAGTTGTCATTGTTGTCTGGCAGGCCTGGGCTGGATTCTAACCCACCAGCTGGTGTATATGGCTGGTGCCTTAGCCGCATGAACTCCAGGTGCTGAGCTGAAAACCAGAATTTTAATGACAACTTAGCCTCCTCAATTCCCTGAAAAGGAAAAGTAGGTGATGTGCCAAAGGCTGTAGAGTCATGAACTAGCAGCACCTGTATCCAAACATTCCTTCTATGATTGCAAGGCATCATCCTTGAACTAGTTACAGGCAGTGAACTGCCTGAGTTCACTGAGTGAACAGAACTGAGTGAAACAAAACTCTGTTTCGAAAGTGTTTTACCCTTTAGCTAATACACGCCATCCTGTATTAGGACTCTCTTTTTGGGAAGTAATGCTTCTTAGAAGATTGGAGATAGGATTTCTGGCAGGCTCTTAATTATCAGGAATTCAGTTTCTAGTTAATTCATGACTGTGATGCCATCTCTATTTTAAATTTGTTCTATAAAAGAAGCTAAAAATGTCTCTAAGTATACGAAGTGGCATGAGAATTAGAAAACTCACAAGGCCTGCCTGGCATGATGGTTCACTCCTATCATCCCACTGCTTTGGGGGCTGAGGTGGGAGGATCACTTCAGCCAGAAATTGGAGACTGGCCTGAGTAACATAAGACTCTCTAAAACAAACAATCCCAGCCTCACAAGTTCCTGTTGTTGCTATAACAGCAGTGACAAATCATCACAAATTTAGTGGCTTAAAACAGCACAGGTTTATCTTACAATTCCAGAGATCAGAAATCTGGGTCAAAATGAAGGTGGATATCACTGGGGCTCTGTTCTTTTGTAGAGTCTCTAAGGGAGAATCTGTTTTCTTGCCTTTTTCTGCTTCTTAGAGACTGCCTGCTATTCAGATGAAATGGTGCATTTCTCCATGGAGGTGATCAATTAACTTTTTTTTTTTTTTTTTTTTGCAGTTTTTGGCTGGGGCTGGGTTTGAACCTGCCACCCCTGGCATATGGGGCCGGTGCCCTACTCCTCAGCCTCCCGAGTAGCTGGGACTACAGGCACTGGCCACAAGGCCCAGCTATTTTTAGAGATGGGGTCAGGCTCTTGCTCAGGCTGGTCTCGAACCCATGAGCTTAGACAATCCACCTTCCTCGGCCTCACTGAGTGCTAGGATTACAGGTGTGAGCCACCATACCTGGTCTGAATGACTGTACCTTTTAATTTGTAAACATTATTACAAGATTAATATATTAAATGCCTATAATTCATATGAATTAACCTTATAGCCTAGTAATGAACATTGTTAGATTAAATCAACAACATAAAGAGAAATGCACATAAATTCTCTATTGAGCTTATGGAGACTTGTGGAAATAAAACTATTCAGAGGAAAAATCTTTTACCATGATTGTATACCTCTTTAGGCTTGTGATTGATTTTAGTGAGATTTTGTTGAGTTAAATATATATGCTTTGTACCATGATTCAAAACTAACTGAGTTTGACTTGGAAGTTTAATTACATCAAAATGTAAAATGTTAAAATGTTCTCACATTGTTTAAAATTAGACATAACCCTTGGCAGCACCTGTGGCTCAAAGGAGTAGGGCGCCAGCCCCATATGCTGGAGGTGTTGGGTTCAAACCCAACCCTGGCCAAAAAACCCACAAAAATAAATAAATAAATAAATAAACATAGCCCTCTAAAGATATGTAGAGTGTGGTGGCATCATCATACCTCACCGTAACTGCAAACTCTTGGACTCAAGTGATCTCCTTGGCTCAACCTTCTGAGCAGCTGGGACTACAGGTGCCCGTCATGATGCCTGGCCTGTTTTTTCTATAGCAGAAAGACAAATACTAGATGATCTCATTTACATGTGAAATCTAAGATAGTTGAATGTGGAAGTAGAGAGAAGAAGGTGGGGGCCATTGGGGAGATGTTGGTCACAGGATCAAAATTTCAGTTGGATAGGAGGAGTAAGTTCAAGAGACCTATTGTACAACATGATAATAATAAGACTGTATTGTGTTCTTAAAAATTGCTGAGAGTAGAAAAGTGTCTTATCACAAAAAGAAAATAAAAATTATGTGTCTTAGTACAAATGTTAATTAGTTTTCTTTGGTCATTCCACATATGTGTGTGTGTGTATATATATATATATTTTTTTTTTTTAGAGACAGAGTATCACTTTATCACCCTCAGTAGAGTGCTGTGGTGTCACAGCTCACAGCAACCTTTAGCTCTTGGGCTTAGGTGATTCTCTTGCCTCAGCCTCCCGAGTAGCGGGGCTACAGTTGCCCACCACAACACCCGGCTATTTTTTTGTTGTTGTTGTAGTTTGCCTGGGGCCGGGTTTGAACTCTGCACCCTCAGGCAGTGCCCTACTCACTGAGCCACAGGCTCTGCCCACATATATGTATATTATAAATCATGTTATACACAAATTGACAGTTTTTATTTGTCAATTAAAATAAGCATGTATTCAAAATTATTAACAGAAATTTTTAATTTTATATCTATAACAGTATTACAGTTTTTCTTTTATTTTGAGACAGTCTCATTTTTTTGCACTAATTAGAGTGTGGCGGCATCATCATAGCTCACAGTAACTGCAAATTCATTTTTTTTTTTAGCAACAGAGTCTCACTTTATTGCCCTTGGTAGAGTGCTGTGGCATCTCAGCTCACAGCAACCTCCGACCCATTCTCTTCCCTCAACCTCCCAAGTAGCTGGGACTACAGGTACCTGCCGCAACACCTGGCTATTTTTGTTGCAGTTTGGCCCGGGTGGGGTTTGAACCCACCACCTTTGGTATTTGGGGCTGGCACCTACCCACTGCTGCACAGGCGCAGTCCTGCAAACTCTTGGGCTCAACTGATCTCCTTGCCTCAAACTTCTGAGCAGCTGGGACTATAGGCGCCTGCCATGATACCTGGCTAATTTTTTCTATTTTTAGTAGAGATGGGGTCTTGCTTTTACCCAGGCTTGTCTTGAGTTCCAATCTACCTGCCTTGGCCTCAAGTGCTAGGATTACAGGTGTGAGCCACTGCACCTGGCTAGCATGATAATTTTTCAACACATTTTTTAAATTACAAAAATATTTTGCCGTGTTATTATTTGGGAAAGGTCATCAAAGAGTTTAGAGACTCTGATTATGCTTTTGTGAATGTCTCCCTGTTTGCTATTATGAGCACAGGAACTTTGAGAAGAGTTTTACATAATATCTGCTTACAGCATGTTGTTCTCTATCTGTACTTGTGTGTATTTTATCCTCTTCCTTAAAGGAACAGTGTGATACCATGTTTTTACTTTTAAAAATCAGCTGCCACTATTTGTTCTATGGGAAAATTTGTTGGAAGATTTTGAAGAAGTCCCAAGTATTCATAAATATCACTGGCCAAATGAAAAATTTGGGCAGTTGGGATGGGCGTGGTGGCTCATGCCTGTACTCCAGCATTTTGGGAGGCAGAGGCAGGAAGATTGCTTGAGGCCAGGAGTTTGAGGCCAGCCTGGTCAACCTAGTGAGACCCTGTGTCTACAAAAAAAAAAAAAAAAATTCCAGATGTGTTGGTATATGCCTTCAGTCCTAGCTACTCCGGAGGTGATTACCTCACTGCTCTCCAGCCTAAGTGACAGAGCAAGACCCTATCTCTTTTAAAAAAAAAAAAAAAAAGAAGAAGAAGAAAAGAAATTTTGGTCAGAATATTGAATAGAATATTATGTATAATTACATGTTAGGAGTAGAAAGCTGGCTTTTCCAAAAGGCAGTTTTGTCATTTTTGCAAAATTAGTAAAGAGGGCTGAAACATAAGCCCTAGAAATATTTGTGTATTTCTCCACTAGATGGAGCTGTATACTAATAATACTGCTCTGCTGGATGACAGCAAGGGTGTGTGTCTGATAAGATTAAACTTAAGTAAACCAATATATTAATACAATTAAATAATTTGCCTATTTGTAGTATAAGTGTAGGTAAGACCTAATCTTATCCCCCCCACCTTTTTTTTTTTTTGAGACACAGTCTCGCTATGCCACCCTTGGTAGAGTGCTGTTGAGTCACAGCTCACAGCAACCTCCAACTCTTGGGCTTAAGCGATTCTCTTGCCTCAGGCTCCTAAGTAGCTGGGACTACAGGTATCCACCACAACGCCCGGCTATTTTTTGTTGCTGTTGTCAATGTTGTTTAGCTGGCCCTGGGCTGATTTTGAACCCACCACTCTTGTTGTATGTGGCCAGCACCGTAACCACTGTGCTATGGGTGCAGAGCCCTAAAATTATCCCTTATATATAAAAATGTTATTAGTAGTCTGTGGGGAATGTGTATAGGTGACTTTTTGGTAAAGTTGTTTCTATTTTTCTTTCCTTATATTTTAGTCAGTACTATAATGACCAAAAAATATAAAACATTTTCAACATATAGTTCAAATTTTCTTAAAAGGCTTCCACTCAAAGATTTGCTAGAATAGCTGAAATTCTGCATTCCCTTCAGTATAAACACAATGACTGATGTTCGTGATGTGCTTAATACCGAGGCTAGTGAATTGATCTCTTGTAAATAGTTCTACCAGTTCAGTTGATTTATATATTTACCAAGTGTCAATTGTGTTTGTTTCTTTTTCTTTCTTTTTTTTTTTTTTTTGAGACAGAGCCTCAAGCTGTCACTCTGGATAGAGTGCTGTGGCATCACAGCTCACAACAACCTCCAACTCCTGGGCTCAAGTGAGTCTCCTGCCTCCGCCTCCCAAGCAGCTGGGACTACAGGTGCCCGCCACAATGCCCAGCCATTTTTTGGTTGCAGCCATCATTGTTGTTTGGCGGGCCTGGGCTGGATTCGAACCCGTCAGCTCAGGTGTACGTGGCTGGCGCCTTAGCCCATTGAGCCACAGGTGCCAAGCCAATTGTGTTTGTTTCTAAATCTGTTTATTCCAGATTTATCTGTGATCATAATTATCTGATTAAATTAAATTCAATTGAAAAGAAAAAACTGAGGGAGATCTCATAAAAAGCTTTCTTCCTCCAAAAATTAGGATAAATCCTTTGAACACTCAATAAAGGTGAATTACTAAAAAAAAAATCACTGTTGGCTGGGCGGAATGGCTTAAGCCTGTAATTCTAGCATTCTGGGAGGCCAAGGCAAGTGGATTGTCTGAGCTCACAGGTTTGAGACAGCCTAAGCATTAGCGAGACCTCATCTCTGAAAATACCTGGGTGCTGTGGCGGGCGCCTGTAGTCCCAGCTACTCAGGAGGCTGAGGCAAGAGAATCACTGAAGCCCAAGAGTTTGAAGTTGCTATGAGCTGTGACACCATGGCTCTCTACTGGGGGCAGAGGGGGTTGTGGGGGGAACAAAGTGAGACAATGTTTCAAAAAAAAAAATCAATGTTAAAATAGACATGAGTTAAAAAGCTGTTTTAAAAAACCTAGAAAGGGTCTTGGTGCCCATAGCACAGTGGTTACGGCGCCACCCACGGACACTGAAGTTGGCAGGTTCAAACCAAGCCTGAGCCAGCTAAAACAACAATGACAACTGCAACAAAATATAGCCAGGTGTTGTGGTGAGTACCTGTTGTCCCAGCTACTTGGGAGACTGAGGCAAGAGAATTACTTCGCCAAAGAGTTTGAGATTGCTGTGAGCTGTGACGCCATGGCACTCGGCACTCTACCGAGGGCGACATAGTGAGACTCTGTCTCAAGAAAAAAAACCAAAAAACCTAGAAAGGTTTTATACTTGCCTATGGGGCAGAATGTGTTTGGAATTCTCTAAGTTCTTTACCAAAGCTGCTGTTGTTTAATAGTGCGATTATAAATGTGCAAGTTTCTCATTTAGATGTTTATCACTGAGAATTAACTCACCAGAAATTTTACTTGAAAATACCAAATGTCCTGGATGAAAGCTATTTTAAAGTTAAAGAATTTACTTAGGGGCTCAGTACTTTAAAATTTGTTTCTCTTTTAATATCACTAGCTTGTTTTATATTCTTGAGGACACCCTAAATAAAAAGGTATTAATAGAATACAATGCAAGAATCAGTAATCTAAGTTATATTAATGGGAGGGGGGCCCTGTGGGCAGAAAGGGCATCATGGATCCTAGGTGGGAGCAGTGTCCAGGCAGGGGTTGGTTGACCTCACTGTCCTCCACATGGATGTGGGGGGCATCTCTTCTCCACAGTAGCAAGAATTTTCTGGTAGCCTCATGTTTGGCTCTGTTAGAATAGTTTTCAGTGGCTTAGAACAGAAGGTGCTGACCCACCTCTGGCTCTGGGCCTATCTGCGTGACTCTCACTCAACAAGTGTTGAGTGCTGACCACGCATCAGGCATGATAGGGCCACAAAGTACCAAGCAGAAACTGGTGGTGGAGACACTGGACAAACAGGGTGGTTCAAGAAAGTGATACGAGAACTTATTTAAGATTAAGTAGATGAAGAGGTTGTAATAGATATATGAACGGGTTTCACTGACCCCCTATGAGTGTTTTATAATCTTTTCCCTTAACTAACTGCTTGAGGGCAGGCTTCCTGAAGCCAAGACTCACTGTCTCTCTTGATCTGCCCTAAAGCACCATGGTCCGCCCTTAAAAAGCCCATGATTTCCGTCAGTCAGACATGGATTTGAGGCAGCTTCTCTTAATCTCCTGACAAGATGGTTTTCATATTAAAAATTCCTTTTCTTGGCTCGGCGTCTGTGGCTCAATGGGCTAAGGCGCCAGCCGTGTACACCAGAGCTGGTGGGTTCGAATCCAGCCCGGGCCCGCCAAACTACAATGACGGCTGCAACCAAAAAATGGCCAGGTGTTGTGGTGGGTGCCTGTAGTCCCAGCTACTTGGGAGGCGGAGGCAGGAGACTCGCGTGAGCCCAGGAATTGGAGGTTGCTGTGAGCTGTGATGCCAAGGCACTCTATCCAGGGTGACAGCTTGAGGCTCTGTCTCAAAAAAAAAAAAAAATTCCTTTTCTTCCTTAACAGTCCTCATTGTCACAATAATTGGATTTTTGTTTGATGCACAATTTTATCTAGGCTGAAACCCCCTTGCAGTTTTGATAACCAGAAAATGGGCATTCATTAATTAAAGTTATTATGAGGTGGGTGTGGTAGCCTATGCCTGCAGTTCTAGTGGCTCAGGAGTCTGAGGCTGAGGGATTGTTTGAGCCCAGCAGTTTAAGGCTGCAGTGAGCTGTGATCAGAAATATATAGATACATACATAAATTTAAAAAAAAAAAAATTTCTGGGAGCGGTGGCTCATGCCTATAATCCTAGCACTCTGGGAGGCCGAGACAGGTGGATTGCTTGAGCTTCCAAGTTCGAGACCAAACTGAACAAAAAGTGAGACCCATCTCTACTAAAAATAGAAAAAACTGAGGCAAGAGGATTGCTTTGGTCCAATAGTTGGAGGTTGTTGTGAGCTAAGACGCCATGGCACTCTACCTAGTGCTGTGCTTAGTCTCAAAAAAAAAAAAAATTTCTTTTCTTGGTACTTACGTAGAAGATAATAAAACTGTATATTATTAATAGCTCCAGACAGGTAACCTACCAGGTCATGTAGCATTTTTAGTCTTGATTTTGAGTAAATGTAGTGGTTTTTTTCTTTCTGTCATTCTAAATTTTATGATTTGTTGCAGAATTTTACAGCCAAAAGTTTTGAAATTTGGTCAGTAGGTTCTCTGGCCTCTTCGGGTATTACTAGTGTCAGGTTTCAGTCTGTTCTCAGTTTTTGGTGTGCTCTTGGCCAAAGAATGACCAGACACACTGAAAGCAAGGCAAGCATTAAATGAAGTTTGTTGAGGAAGGGTAAGATAGGATTATAGAGCAAGAGATATTTGCTGCAGATGATGAATGTGCCTACTGCCATAGTAAGGCCCTTAGTATGATCTAGGGTCTTGTTTTATAGTTACTGGATTGGGCTCTCCTTGTGGTTCAGACATCACTACTGAAACATTTTGATGGACAGTTACCGTCATGATAATTAGCCGTAGGATACTCTGGGTCACTTTCCAAATCTTATTGTGCCTGGGCTGTCTGGCCCAAATGGTGTTGCTTCTTCCCCTAGATGTGGCAGTTCCTAGAGGTAAGATCAAAGATGGGACAGCACCAAGATGGAGTGCTTGCCCTTGTCCTTCCCAGGTGGAGCAGTTGCTCAAGGCAGAGTGTCCACCTTTGTCCCTGTGAGCCAGGATCCTCACTGTGTGCCTAACTGTATGAAACTGTCTTCCTCTAGATACACAAGACGAGAAATTTTGGTTCAGTAGCATGTTCTTCTCTAATAGGAGTTTCTCCTTCCCCACTACAATTCTCTGAGAGCAGTTTCATGTTGTAAAATGGTAGAAGAGGGCGGTGCCTGTGGCTCAAAGGAGTAGGGAGCTGGAAGTGGCAGGTTCAAACTCAGCGCCGGCCAAAAACTGCAAAAAAAAAAAAAAAAAAGGTAGAAGAATTTCTACCTGTGGCTCAAGCGGCTAAGGCATCAGCCACATACACCTGAACTGGCAGGTTCGAATCCAGCCCCGGGCCCACCAAACAACTATAATGGCTGCAACCAAAAAATGGCCAGGCATTGTGGCAGGCGCCTGCTGTCTCAGCTACTTGGGAGGTGGAGGCAGGAGAATCACTCGAGCCCAGGAGTTGGAGGTTGCTATGAGCTGTGATGCCACAGCGTTCTACCCAGAGGGACAGTTTGAGTCTCTGTCTCAAAAAAAAAAATGTAGAAGAATTTTTTCCTACATTTATGAAAAAAATAGGAGTCAAAAGGTCTGGGTTTTATTCCTGTATCTAGGACCTAGAACAGTAGTTCTCAACCTGTGGGTCACCACCCACAGGAAATTTATTAAAGGGTCACGGCATTAGGAAGGTTGAGAACCATTGACCTAGAACAATAAATATTTGCTGAATAATGGGCCAGGCGTGGTGGCTCATGCCTATGATCCTAGCACTGTGGGAAGCCAAGGCAGATGCATTGATGGCTTAAATTGAGGAGACTGAGACCAGCCTGAGGAAGAGTAAGACCCTGACTCTAAAAAAAATGGCTGGGCGTTGTAGAGGGTGCCTGTAGCTACTTCGGAGGCGAAGGAAGGCAAGAGGATCATTTAAGTCCAAGAGTTCGAGGTTGCTGTGAGCCATGATGCAATGGCACTCTACCAAGGGCAATATAATGAGACTCTGTTTAAAAAATAATAAAAAATAGATACTTAAAAACATGTTTCCATTTTCTGTACTTCCTGTTTTTACTACTGAATTAGGAATTTGATAGTAATATAATTTATCAGAAAAATGTCATGCTATGGAGACTAAAGCGACTCCATCTTGGATGTTAATTTATCATGTTGACTTCTTATTAACCAAGAATGCCTCCTAGATTTTTACTTTACCTGCTATTTTTGTAAAACTTGCCCTTAGGTCAACATAACCTTGACCTTCAGACCTGCCTTTAGGCAGATTCACATAGCATTTTTCACTTCTCTAAGGACTTCAATTGTACTACATATTCCTTTCTAATGTATGCGTATGTAAGCCCTAGGTCTGGAGAGTAAATTGCACAGTGATATACCATACTGTCTTACAGCAGCCTGGGGCACATTTTTTGTTTTTTGTTCCGAAGACCCTATTAAATGTTTCTTTCTGAGAAACTGGATATGTCAACCTCTTTATTTTTGGAGACGGAATCTTACTTTGTCACCCTTGGTAGAGTGTCGTGGCATTATAGCTCACAGCAACTTCAAACTCATGGGCTCAAACAATACTGTTGCCTCAGTTTTTCTTTTTTTTCTTTTTTTTTTTTTTTTGAGACAGAGCCTCAAGCTGTCACCCTGGATAGAATGCCATGGCATCACAGCTCACAGCAACCTCTAACTCCTGGGCTCAAGCGAGTCTCTTGCCTCCACCTCCCAAGTAACTGGGACTACAGGCGCCCGCCACAACGCCCGGCCATTTTTTGGTTGCAGTCATCATTGTTGTTTGGCGGGTCCGGGCTGGATTCGAACCCGCCAGCTCAGGTGTACGTGGCTGGCGCCTTAGCCCGTTGAGCCACAGGCGCTGAGCCTGCTTCTTTATATTTCAATGAGTCTTGTTTTCTTGCACATTTACCTCTATTTTATCTTTTAATCAAAATATTTAGTCTATTATAATTCAAAAATTTATGATATATTTTGAATTTCATTCACTTATATTATTATCCATTTCCTACATTTTAAAAATCTTTCTCTTTTCTTTGTTTTTTTGATTATTAGATTTTTTAGTATTACTTTCTTATATTTTATTTTCAAAATATTAAAGGGGTAAAAATGTTTTTGTTACATAGAGAACTTTTATTTTTTTAATTTTTATTTAATTAAAATACCTTTTCATGTTTGTTGTCAGAATTAAATATCTCTCCTTAAATTTTGTAGTATTTTAGATTTATTATTATACCAATTTACTTAAAATTTCAAAGCTTTGCAAATATATACATCCTTTAACTCACATCATTTATGGTATGGTTTTCATATGTACTAAACTAACATTCATTAAAAACTCATTACATCTTATTATTTTTGCAATAAACATCTTTATGTGTTTAAAACAAATTCACAAAAAATATTCATTTATATTACTCTCCTATATATCACTACTAATGCTTTTTATTGTTTTCTAAATTCATTTTTATGTCAATTTGATAGACAATCCTTGCATTAAAAATATCCTTAGCTTTCTTTCATCTTGAAATGATGATGACATATTTCTTTTTGAAAGATATTGAATCTGGATAGAAGATTCAGTCTTGATATTTAATATTTTTCCCCTAACTTGTATTTGAGACTGCCCTAAATGTTTCTGTTTTGCTTTTGTTTTCACAGACTATGATATGTCCATGCTTGTTTTCTTTTTCACAATTATATAATCTTTGTGGAGTTTGTTGAGCCTGTTGAACCTGCAGATTTATGTCTTTGAGTATTTGGGAAATATTTGCCGCTATTTTTTTGAAATTTTTTCCACACCTCATTCTCTCTTTCTTATATCCTTGGTTCTAAAAATATCTGTATGTTAAATATTTTTGTATTTTCCCGTACATGCCTGAGATTTTGTTTATTTTTTCAGTTTTTCAGATCTATGTTTTTTACATGGGATGCTTTTCATTACTTTGTTTTTCAGTATGCGCTCTCTTTTCTTTGTTATCTCCATCCCCTGTCAAAATCATCTAATACTTACTTTTAAAGATTTTATTTTTGGGGAATTCCAGGATTTCCTTTTTTCCAGAATTTTAATTCTTTCTTCTTTGAATTCCTACAATGTTATTGACTAAGAATTCATTCTTTCCTACCTTGTGAGCATGGTTACCATAGGTTTCTTAATTCCTTGTCTTCTCACACCTACAACTTGGTAACCTCAGTCTCTTTTATTGTCTCAAAAACATGTTACCTCTTTCTGTTTCATCTTATACAAAGAATATTCAATGACATCCTCAATATTGTGAACTTTATTTTGCAAAAAAGTTATATTCTATAGCATTCTCCCGAGAAAGATTAATTTATTTCATCAGACAATTTGTCCTACTCCATTTATACATTCTGTGTTTTGAGCAGAACTCCAACAATCTTTATTAACTTTCAGTAATAGTTTTTTTATTTTGAAATTATATTCTAGTGTATCTCCCAGAATTTTCTGTAATATAATTACATATCTGAAAATATTTTCAAATCATCCATTTGAGTTATTCGTTTTTAGCACATGTGTGTTTGTGTATGTATTTATAAAGAGATTTTAACAAAAAAATTACCCTAAGACTAAATCTTTTGTTCAGTTATTATTGCAAATATTATAGATAAGAAATTGACTCAACTGATGTAAAAGTCTATTTAAAATATAAATGATAGTAAATATTAATATTTGGGGGCAATTTACCTCTTAATGAAATGGGTGGTTTTAAAAGTTAATTTTATGTCCATTGATAAATATTTATGATATAGGGTTATCATCCATTGTGTTCTGCTTTTTATTTCTATGGAAGTGAGTATTAAGAATCCTTGTATACAGAAGGAGCCAAACATGTATACACATTTAAAGAAAGAAAAAAATATTTATTAAAATTATAATACTCAATATATGTTGATAATGTTTATCTTGTATATTGTATCTCTTGCAATTGCAGAAGTCACATGTGACATATTACAATTTTAATATAGTTATTTTTTTCCTTTCTTAAAATGTGTATAAATTTTTTGGACCCTCTGAGGATAAGTAGATGTGAATACAGGGAGTTTTAGTATAGCACTACAACTCAACTTCTTATACTTCTGATTCACCTGTAGAAAATTACATAGTGACTGATTTGCAAAATTTATTTTCAAAGAGAAGTCATTATTAAATTTTGAAATACAATGTTGTAAAATAATTTGGTCTCAGGGTTAGTGGATAACTTTGTTTACATGTAAATAAGCTAGAAACAATTCAGCATTTAATAAGATTAAGATCTAATTAAATGTATTTTATAATGTAATTATTTAAAGTAGTTTATTAAATGTTCTTTTGAAGTTCACCAACTGAATATAAGAGAATCAAATGAAAGTATTTGAAAAAGAGCACGGTTATCTGAGAATATATATGTTAGATGCTTTAAAAACTGCAGCAACAGAACCCTACCACCCCAGACAAAGAGCGGGGCTGGGACCAGGCTGCACAGGAGGCGGCAGCCTGAATCCACAGATCAGAGCCCCAAAGATGGGCATGTTTGCAGGTACATCTCCTACCACTAACAACAGCCGCTTCCTCTCTTGACTGCCCTGACCTGGCTGTGCCTTCAGGTGAGAACAATCAACTCACCTGGTTCCTTCCACAGAGGGGCCTTTTGGACCTTGCCATTCTCGCTGGCACACGGAAGTGTGCTTCCTGACCTGGGTCAGTCCCATGCTGTCCCGTGACCACTGCTACCGGGTCACCTGGTACATGTCCTTGTTTTCTTGTGCTGACTGTGCGTGACAGTCACTGCCTTCCTGGCCAAACATACAAATGTGAGTCTGACCATCTACGATGCTCACCTCTACTACTTCTGGAGATAGTATACCCGCCTGGGGCTGCTCAGGGTGGCTGAGCAAGGGACCGAGGTGCATACCATGTCCTCTGAAGACTCTGAACACTGTTGGGAAAACTTTGTCAACTCAGAAAATCCTTTGGTCAATCAAGAGAACAGATTGAAAAAAAAAACTATGAAGAACTGTTCTCTAAGCTGGCCTAGATTTTCAGTGACTCAATGGACCAAATGTCTCCAAACACATTCTACAAGTAGTTCAACAGCACACCTGCCCTCCGTGGTCGGAACAACACCTGCCTGGTGCTTTGAGGTGAAAGGAAACAAGAACAGCAACTCATCTGTGTGAGTTCCTTCCATGAGAGGGCGGGGGATGGGGGTGCTTCCAAAACCAGGTCTTTTCCAGGACAGCTCTTCGTGTAGAAGTGGGCTTCCTGACTGGTTTCCTGAAGGAGGTGCCTCCTGACCACCAGTACAAAGTCACCTGGTAGATATCCGGGAGTCCCTGCCCTGACTGTGCAGGGTATGTGGTTGACTTTCCGACCAGGAACCCAGGTGTGAGTCTGACCATCTTTGCTGCCTGCCTCTGCTACCACAGTGACCCAGAAATGCATAGGGGACTCCGTGGGATGTAGCAGGAAGGGGCCAAGGTAGACATCACATCTGTTATAGAATTTAAACACTGTTGGGACAACTTTGTGTACAACCAGACAAAGCAATTTGTGCCATAGAATGGATTGAATGAAAATTATGAGATCCTGGTCACCAAGTTGAACGAGATTTTCAGCTTCTGAGATGACCTGTTCCAGTCCCGGATGGTCACCCACCGCTGCTGCTCACCAGTGGAACTTGCCATCACTCCAGACCTTTACCAGTGCCAATGAACTCTCTGGAAGAGCAATGCCTAACACATTTTATAAAACTCCCAACCTTCTCTTTGTTCTAAGTGTTTGCCCTGAATTTTAATTCTCTCTTCCCAAATACAACATTAAAGGTAGAAAAAAACAAGAACTGCAGTATCACTTCATTTTTACAATTGTATTAGTGCATTAATAATATGATTTTCTATTATATTATTACTATCCAGAAGTTTTCAAGAGCCCTTTTCTTTCTTGTGAATGGCATACCCTAGTAAGACTAGCTGAAATAAATATGAAACAAAATAAATATGAAACAAAATCTCACTTTTAGAATTCTGCATTTTTACTTCCTGGTTTTCCTTAATGAAGTTTTCCTTCAGTAGTGATGCATTCCTGGGAAGATGAGAGGTAATGAAATACAAATTTTCTTCTTCTTGAGAATGGAAAGATGTGCAGCTCTCTGGTCCTTCACTAAATTATTCTCAGCCAAACACAATTTCCTGTTTCTGTACTAAATAACATTGTAACCAGACAAAAATAAAATTAGCTGCTTTTTTCCAAGAATACTTGCCCCTAGAATGTGAGAATAATGAACCAACTAAAATGTCTTACATATGAAGATGATGAGTCTGGTCTTAAGACTTTGCTTCAAGACCCTCATCTTGTACTCATCTGCACAAAGCCATCCTTGCAAAATTCCTGCTCATTCTCAGCTGGGTCTCTACCTATGGAGAATATCTTAAAATTACTTTCTTAAAATCCTGTATGCATTTTCATGGTTTTCCCTTTTCAACATACTATTAGAACTTTGTAAAAGTGGTATTCTCTATTAGTGCTTTGAATATAACAACCTTGGGATGCCTAATAGCTTTACTGGTTGTCTTTTTGAGGAGTAGATGGATAATAATCTTGTCGAGATTCCATCAAAATTCTTTCTCTGTCACAGCTGAGATTTCTCCACTATAGCAGTGTGCCCTTCTGAGACCCTTTGAACTCCCTGCTGATGGGTTTTTCTGACCCGCAGGTAGTCACTTCACATTGCATCTGAGGTTCAACTGCTGCTTACTGACTTCAAAATGTTATATTTATTTCAGTTTTTAGAGAAGAGGAATCCTTTGTACATCTGTTTGGATTATGTGCTTAGGTATAACAATTCTTATACTTGGTAAAAACATGCTGGTTACTAACAACAGTTCTGTTTATCCTTGTGTCTCTCTTCCTCACTGTGCCAAACCAAAAGAGGAAGGTCTTAGGGAAAGAGATGGTAAAAGATTCAGGCAATTTAGCCTCAAGATGGCCCTGAGAGCTGATGAGCTCTGAAGGTTTCCTTAGACTAAAAAGCATGTGTTTTTTTGTTATTGCTGTTGTTGTTTTTCTTTGTTTTCTTTTTCTTGTTTGTTTGGTGTTTTTTTTTGTTTGTTTGTTTGTTTGTTTGTTTTTGTAGGTCACCTATTAAAACATTAAGCAAAAATTTGTTAGACATGTTTTATTTTGTCTATGAGAATATGGTGTAGGGAGATACTTTCTTTTCAAAACTTCTGCCTCTGGGAAATTCAATTTGTTGGTTCTTTAATAGGAGACAGCCTATTAGATTATTGGCTTGACACAAGAAGTATTCAGGATGAAAGTTGAATGACTTTGCTAGACTCTCACATTTTCTTAGTCTCTGCCCATGGCCTTTCAAGTCAGAGTGCTTCTTTATACATATAGACTTGTCCCTCAGGATCCACGGGGATTGGTTCTGGAACTCCCTACTGATATCAAAATGTATGGATGCTCAAGTTGCTTATATAAAGTGACATAGTATTTTCATACAACATATGTATATCTTCCCATATACTTTACCTCTAGGTTATTCAAAATACAATGTACATGTCACATAATTACTATATTGCATTGATTGTTATTATTATTTTTATCAATATTTTTTCTTTTCTGTGTGTGCGTTCTTGAACATTTTCAATCCAAGATGGGTTGAATCCACAGTTATGGAACCCATGGTTATGGGAGAATGACTGATTGCATTTACTCTGTGCTGTAATTCACATGCTTATTTCTTTCTATATCACAATTTAAAAAATTAAATAGAAGAGAGAAATTAGAAAGAATGCTCTAAGAAACTCTATATTGTTGCCTCCCAAAACTGTGTTAGTGATGCAGTAAATATTGAAAAAGGTACTTTGGAGGCTTTCCCTCCAAACAAAGGTTTCAGTTTCCCTATTTCTGTGAAAATAGTTTAAAATACACCAGTTCTAAAATAAAAATAAAAAAAAAAACAGGTAGATGTGTTGCAATTTTAGAGATAGGTATAGGTACTACATTCAATAATATTTTGGTATAGATTAAATGTGTGATCTAACCATAGTTACCCTATTACTTTTTGTGTACCACCTTGAGCCAGAAATGGGGATTTAGTGCAAAAGCTAAAAAAAAAATGTAGAGGAAATAGTTTCCTTAACAGATGTGTTACTTTCTTAGAGCTGTCACAACATAAGACAACATGCTGGATGCCTTAAAATAGCAGAAATGTGTTCTCTTGTGGTACTGGAGGCAAAAAGTCCTAAATCAGTTGTTGGCAGAATCATGCTCTTTCTGAAGGCTCTAGAAGAGCCTCTTCCCTTGCTTCTTTCCAAGATTTGGTGGCTCCTGGCAATTCTTGGCACATCTTGGCTTGTAGCTGCATCACTCCAATCTTGTTCTCTATCCTCACATAACCTTCTTTCCTTGCTGGACTATGTGTCTTTCTGTTTTCTAGGGCACTAGTCACTGGTTTAAGCCTTTGTCCCAATTCAGTATAACCTGATGTTAACTTAATTACGTCTGAAGACTCCATTCATAAATAGGTTATTAGGAATTAAACACATATTTTAAAATATTGACATTGAACAAAATTCGACACAATATAGCAGAAATTCAGCTACTCACTGAGTATTTTAAATTACTTTTAGAACAAATCAGAAGAGATCATCCAAATTGATAAATTTATAGTGATACAAAATAATTTCATTCTCCTGCCTGATTCTTTAAAACACCAGGGAGAAAAATCCTATCGAGATTCCAGAGATAGTGTAAACAGAAAGAACTTCAAAATTGTACTGAATTAGCTCATAAAGTTAGGGGAAAATAAGAATGGGAACAATAAATGTTCTTTTACACTGAATAAAGGGCCCATTTAACGTTTAAACCTTCTTGCAGAATTTTCTATTTCTCTAGCTATCTAATGACAATCTTGAGAGGTAAATTCTGGGTGTAATTGTGTGACTACTCTACACAACAAAAATGTATACAGATATAAAAATTGTGAAAATAAACCAAGACTGTACAAGTGAAGTAACAGGGGTAATTATTCAGACTCTATTATCACGAGAGAGTCAGTCACACTTGTATTTTACAGAAACTTAGAGACAGAGAAATGGGGAAGTTTATAGTGAAAGGAAACAAAGGCTTCAGTTATGCTGTGATTGGAATTTGCAGTTATGGGAGGCAGGGTAACCTGAGATGGGACTTCTGTGTGACTGGTCTGTGGAACATGTTTGTACCCTTTGTTATCTGAGTAGGATGATATTCATTTGGGATGTGCTGGTTTGTCTAGACCTCCACTTTGGGGACATCCTCTTTGGGTAATTTGAAGTCCATGACTTCAAATACAAGCAACCCCTCTGGTTTTCAGGGGGAAACATGTCTTCCCTTGCATTTCACTATTTGTGATATGTGAGTCACTCTTAATTCTTTCTGTTCAAAATGTGCTCCACAGACCAGGCGGGTCAGTTTCCCCTGAGAGTTTGACAAAAACGTGCAATTCAGATGAGATCTAACAAGGTCCCCAGATGATTTGTATTCCCATTCAAACTTGAGAAACACTGCTCTAAAGCAACAGGTCTACCTATGAGAAGAGCCTCCTTCACTGAAGGAGTGACTGTGGTACCTACTCCCACAAACAGATTTTACCACATATCAGATAGAAAATATCCATAAGCAAGAAAAATCTAGTTAATTTCGCCCACAATGGGAGTATATATAAGGCAAGGAAACCCAAGGCACACTTCCCAAATATGGCACATTTATTAAACATCAAAAGATTTCCCCTTGCTTGGCAGCTCAGAATTTTCATGGCTCCATCCATAAACATGGCAGGGATTTTGAAGAGGTTAAGTATGTTAATAATCCCATAAACCTTGATTAATCTCACTATATTAATGAGCTCAGGCTGCTGCCACAAAATACCACAGACTGGGTGGCTTAAACAATTGAAGTTTATTTTCTCACATTTCTGGAGGTTGAAAGACCAAGCAAGCTCTGTATGCCAGCATAGTCTGAATCTGGTGAGGGCTCTCTCTCTGGTTTGCAGACAGCCACCTTACCTCTGTATTTTGACATGCCCTTTCTTTGGTGTATGGGCAGAGAGAGAACAACACACTACAGACTAGTGGTCTTATAAGGACACCAATCCGATCAGATCTTATCCTTGCATTTCAGACCTCATTTAACCTTAATTAATACACATTGAGGGAGATACAAATGAGGGAATACACTTCAGTTCATAGCACCTATGAAGTTATTCACAAAAATCAGATTCTCTATTTTGTCACAAAACTATTGGAGAATTAAATTAAATTTTTCATTCTGCCTTCAAAAATAATTTGATGAAATACAGCTTTCTAATCCCTTTTGAGTTTGACAAAATAATTTGGTTTTAGACAAGGTGGCATTATGTCATTTATTATTTTTCAAAAAGTAATTAATTTTTTAATTATGTAGAGTAATTGATATAGTCAAGCTCATTCACTAGCTCAATTTTTTTAGCTAAAGTGTTCTTTAGAATATATGTTTTGAGTATTATTTCATTTTTTAAAATGTCACAGCTGAGATGCTAAAAGAAAAGAAAAAACATTGTTGTTTTTCCTTTATTCCTTAAAACATCTCTTAGAGGAAAACAATAAACCAAGTCAGAATGCACCCAGCTGTTTGCCTATAATTATAATTTTGTTGTCATAAGGAACTACACCTGTGTAATAGTTCATTACGAGGTATTATAATTTTGATTTTACACACAGAATTTTCCATTTCCTTATGGAGAAAATTAAAGTTTCTTATATGTGTTTACTAAACTTAATCAGAGGGTTGTTCGACAGTCTTTGGCAACAGCATCATTACTTGGGAAATAAAGTTCAATAGGCTTGTTAAATACCCATCTTACCTTGGATTTCCTCTATTCATTTATTTTTTAAGGTTATCCAAAAGGAATTTCCCAGGCTTCAGTGAAAATGCAGCAATTGCCAAATACCCCATGTATATTTAAAGTTTTTATCATGCAGGCGGTTACCAAAGTAACAAATGAACAGTACAGAGCTAAACAATTCAGCAAGCCATAGAAAGGAAAGTCTCTGTTTTCCTAAGCAGAGGCAATCAAGGGACGATAAAGTGGAAACATGCAATAGAGGGTGGAAACATGCAATAGAGGGTGGGCCACAGGTAACAAACACCACGTGTTGTGCCATTTTTCTTTCTAAACTTCTCAGCGCATCTTGTCTGTAACCAATATGATTAGTTCAACCTAATCAATACGGTTAGTTTAGGTACCAAATCATCTATGAAAAGCACTGAATTATATTCCATCTCCACCTTTCAGGATGGTAGGTAACAAGCTTAGTCAAAAATAATTCTGTATTTTCCCATGATTAACTAAGAACATTGTAGGACTTAAGAATTTTGTAGCATTTTAAAGATACTAATTATCAAAAATGACAGAGAAATAAATAGATAGTTGATCTTATTAATTCTGTAGTAAGACCTCTATAAAATAGTGAGGAAAAACAACAAAAATACTTACTGCTAAGAAAAAGCTTGGTCTAAAAATACGACTGGTTCTGACTTTTGGTAGTTAGCAAGACTGTGTGTTAGTCACTTAGGTTTCCATAAAATAGGGGCAGAAACAAATAAAATATAAAGTCCAGGATAATTGAAATATTAGTCAGTGGTTCAGTTCTTGGAAAATAGCAGCTTGATGTTTCAGTTCTATGACCTGTTTATCAAATACCAACAAAGTGTTTATGCCTGATGATTGTGATTCTTTGTTATCTAAGGGTTGCTTAAGCATCTTATCTTTAATAAGAAATAGAAAATGCAGCCAATATCCGATGATACCTTTTAAGCCAGTTTGTCTAAAATCAGACAACACTCCCTTCCCCCCAAATTCACTCTCTTTAAAAACATAATGAAAAAACATTGTGAACGAAATATAAAATTTGACTTTACATTGTGTAAAGCCAAAGATATGTAAAACTTCTTTACATGGTTTCTCTTTGCACTGAAGCAGTGTAGGGAGACATCCACATAATTCCAACATTTATGTTTTGTCTCTAGATACTAGAGGTACTCTAGATAAGTACCACATGGTCCAACCTTTTTGGCAGCATGATATGTCCAAGAAATTTACTATCATTCTTATCTTATTGATCCAAACCTAACCATGTCTGTGGATCCTGGCTCCTTTTTCCAAGGGCTTGCATTCAGAGATAAATCCTGCAATAAATGAATACAAAAACTTCTTTAATGGTAAGACGTTAGTAGGTCCTGAGGTATGTACATATTATTGAATAGCACATAATGTATTTGCATTTCTAAACTAAAAACAAAAATGTAAAAATTATTGGTTTTTTAATCCAAAGAAGTCTGGTGATGGAAATGTCAAAAATTCTGATGGGCTTAATGGGAAGATGGTTTTCATAGCATGGGCAAAAATATATGTTCTATAGTGATCATAGCCATTTGGCATAAAGGCAATTGTGCTGAGGCTTAATGAGAACTGATTAGGAAGGCTATAAGTATGTTGTCAAGAGCATGCAGTTGTCAGGAAATAGCGAAATCAGGACTGAAATGATACTTGGCAAGAAACTGAATAATGCACACTTATAAAACAAGTATCTTAGAAGGTTACAGGTGAAACTTACTAAATGCAGACTATAAATGTCTGAACACAATAACTAAGAAAATGCCATAAAAGCTATGTTAACCAGTTCGATGAAAATATTTCGAATTGTATATAAAGCCAATACATTGAACCCCATGATTGCATTAATGTACACAGCTATGATTTAATAAAAAAAAAGGCACATAATAGGTTTTTTTCTATTTTGAATTAATATGAGGGTACATATTTTTAGGTTACATTGTTTTCACTTCCGTGGTAAAGTTCAAGTTGTAGTTGAGCCCTTCCTCCAGAGGGTGTGAGATCCCACCAATTGCTCTCCTTCATCCCTCTGATCACCCTCCTCTCGCTCATCTCTCTGTCTCCTCTGCCCTCCCCCTCACTGGACTGTATTTGCATTATATTGTTCATGTAGACATGCAATTGTTTATATATTGGTTTCATATTAGTATTGAGTACATTGAATTTTTGTTTCCATTCTTGAGATATTTTACACAAATGAATATGGTTCAACTTAACCCAGGTAAATATAAAAGATGTAAAGTCTTCAACTTTTCTTACAGCTATATGGACTCCATTGTATACACATGCCACAGATTTTTTATTCATTCAAGGGATGATGGACATTTAGGTTGCTTCCATGAATTGGCAATTATGAAATGAGCTGTGATAAAAATTCTAGTACAAATGTCTTTGTGGTAAAATGACTTTTGTTTTTCTGGGTAGATACCTAGTATTGGAATTGCAGGATCAAATAGAAGGTTGACTTTTCTTTCTTTAAGAATTCTCCATACTTCTTTCCAAAATGGTTGTATTAGTTTGTATTCCCATCAGCAGTGCAAAAGAGTTCCCTTCTCTCCACATCAATCCACGCCAGCATCTGCAGTTTGGGGACTTTCTGACGTGGGCTGATCTAACTGGAGTTAAATGATATCTCAGAGCAGTTTTGATTTGCATTTCTCTGATGATTAACAATATGGGCACTTTTTCATGTGCTTCTTGGCCATTTGTCTGTCATTTTTGGAGAAATTTCTGTTCAAGTCTCTAGTCCACTTATGAATGGGACTGTTTGCTCTTTTCTTGTTGATTAGTTTGAATTCTCTGTAGATTCTAGTTATCAGACCTTTGTCAAATTCGTAACATGCAAAAATCTTGTCCCCTTCTGAAGACTCTGTCTATTTGCCTTGGTTGTCATACGCTTAGCTGTGCAGAAGCTTTTCAGGTTGGTCAAATCCCACTTACTTATTTTTGGTGTTACTGCAATTGGCAAGGCGTCTTCCTCATAAAGTCTTTTCTAGTCCTTTAAGTGTTTTTCCACTTCCACACTTTCTTCTAAGGTTTTTTTTATTTTGTGTCTTAAGTTTAAATCTTTTATCCAATAAGAATCAATTTTTGTTAGTGTGGAGAGGGGTGAGTCCAGTTTCAGTCTTGTACATGTGGCTAAACAGTTCTCCATATTTTTTAAATAGTGATTCTTTTACCCAGCTGGGTTCACTTCCAGATCCTCTATTCTATTCCGTAGGTCTTTATCTCTTCTTTGTGCCAGTACCATGTTGTGTATGTGTGGACAAGAAAGGAATAAAGACTAGAAGGTACTACAGATAAGGCAGTGAGGTAACAATTCAGATTGCCTTGATAAGCAACATGGGTCCTAACATTCAGACCCTCCAATATGTTGTCCCTCTTTCTACAATAGCTGTCTTTATCATGTAAGAAATTTAAGAAACTTTTTAATCAACAACACAAAAGCACTGAAGCTTGAAAATTATAACTTATTTTTGCAGATTTCTTTTTTTGCTGTTTTACATGCAAATATAAAGCTTTCTGTATTTTAAATGAGGTTTGCAGCTATGATAAATCAGATATAAAAGCAAATGTAATATCAGTATCTGCACTGATTTGGCCCTGCATAAACCCATGAAAGACTGTGAAACACTCTTTTTTCTTCAATCTATTCCTTATCCCAATAGTAATCAGGGTCTTTTTTAAAAAATCAGAAACCATTATTATCTTTCATGCAATATGAGTTTATCTTTCCAAAACATTGCTTATTTTTTAAAATAAAAAGCTGCCAATTTTGACATTCACCTGCTATTCAAAAGAAGTGACAGAATATCATTTTAGGGCCAGGTGTGATCCCTTTTTTAATACAAGCATTTGCATTTATTTGCCTGTGATGTAGAAACAATCTCTTGAGGAAATCATTCATTTGGTTTACCTTTATTATAGAAAGCATGCACAAATGTTTCTGCTGAATTTTTATTTACCCATTTTGGATTATATTGCTTTTTGAGAATATTTGAGTCTCCTCTCTCCCTATTTTTTGCAAGTATGTTGCCTCACAACTTTTCCTACCTAAATGTAAAGGTGAACAAAAGTAATATTTGTCATTTTTAATGAAAATCCTTCAGAGACAGTATGTACTTCTTCTTGCTTTCTTTTTTTCTGCTGTATCACTACAATATTCTAGCTACTGGCTACTCTGTCCATCAGAATTCCTGCAGTGAAGATGATCATGATGTTAAGGAGCATTCTGAGGTGGCATAGGCACAGATAGACTCTTAGTAGGGAGCTCTTAGACTTTGATTGTTGTAAAGCATGTAGACGATGTCACTTGGCATAGCCTGACTAATGGTACTTAATGGTTAAAAGAGGTATTAAAATTGTTTTTAAGGTAAACTAGATTAAACAACCTGAAGAAAAAATTCAGGCCACAGGCCAAAATCTCTCACTCTCTAGATGTCTAGGGAATAAAGGAGCATAAAATAACAAGTGTGTTGTGACGAGTTTAAAGAATAAGTCACACATTCTAGAGCTTAGGAGGCTAAAAGAAGGACTTGACCTAAGCAACATCTCCCACTCAAAATAACTCAAAATCATCTAAATTTATTCAATGTTAATCACTCTCTGTGTTTATATATGTATTCATTTATTTACTAGAGATGAGGTCTTATCCTGTTGCCTGGACCAGAGTATAATAGCTCACTATCGCCTGCACTCCTGTCCTTATCCTTCCAATCCTCTCACCTCTGCCTCCTGAGTAGCTAGGACTACAGGAAAGTGTTTCCATGTTCAGACAATTTTCAATTTTGTTTGTTTGTTTATTTATTTTTTTATTTGGTAGAAACTGGGTCTGTCTCTGTTGCCCAGGCTGGTTTTGAACTCCTGGCCTCAAGCAATCCTCCTACCTGTTTCCCAAGTGCTGTCAATACAAGTGTGAGCCGAATGCTGGGCCTAATTGTTTTTATTGCTAGAACCTACTGTGTCGAGCAACTATGATCGAAGAAGTGTAGTAGTTAGGCTTCACAGCATGCTCGGGGAATGGAGAGTCATTCGTTCAGTGCAAAGGTTATTACTAGAAGGTAAGAAACATGAAATAATTTTGGATGGTATATAGTAATGCGAGTAGTGTAGCTGAAGAAAACTATGGGGGAAGGACTCACAAATATGGGACTTTTTTTTATTTTTCGAGGAAGGATATACACTGTGTAGATAGAGAGTGTCATCATACCATCCCCTAAATCTTTAGTAAAGGTTCTGAAAAAATATCTTCACTCGTTCTTTTAATGGATGAAACAAAAACAAATATTTGTGGAGACTTCTAGTTTCAGCACTGTTAAGCAAAAGTTTTGAAAGTTATTGATCTCTTTTTTAGAAATAAGAAATGGACAAAAAAAAAGAACATTAATGATGTTCTGGAATCCTTCACTATTGAGGTCAAACTAGAAACCGCCAACCCAAACATCAGAGGTAGCAGGGGATTACAGAGAAGTACAGCACAGATCTGCTTACACAGAGCAGACACTGCTTCAGAGACACCGTGGTGGGAACACTTATGTGGGCTTTTGATCAATTACTGGAGATGAAGCATGTACTAGCATGGGAGTCAAAATCTCTGGGGGCATGCCATCTTAGGGATTCCCATACTATTGTGGGTTTTAAATCCATAAACTCAGCAGGATGTCTTAGTTTACAACCAAGAAATTTTCTTTCAAAGCTTCAAAAGAGTGAAACAATCATCTTAAACTATACCTAGAAAAATGCTACATAATAAAAGGGCCTAGTGTCTTGGGAAAAAGACTTTCCCAAAGCCTTATTCCATCTAGGAAGAAATGTATTTACCCAGTTCCTCCTCTCTATCTTTCCTTTTTCACCTAACTAAAGAAAGAAAAAGCTAAGAAACACTCGTGAAGGTTGTAGCCCAATTACAAGACCAACTAAAAGATTGAGACTTGATAGGACATGTAATGCTTAATCTCCCTCACATTTTACCACCACATCAACAGAGCTCTAGTATCAGAACAGCTGAAAAGCTGCAGGAAGTACTCTGTTTAAAAAGAAGACAGAAACATGATACAGGAGAAATCAGAACCCTCCAGCACCAAGAGTTATAAAAAACATTAGGAACAGCCCACATCTGTAAAGAGCAACATAAAACCTCACTCAATTCCTCTTAATAAATCACGTCTGCATTTGACAAAAATAACAAGTCATGCTAAGAAGCAAGAAAAGTAATAGTCTGAAGAGACCCAACAGTATCAGACACAGATATATATATATGACACAGATCACTGATTATACAATTATCAGGCAGGAAATTTAAAATAATTACTATTCATACATTAAGAGTTATAACAAGCAAAGCTCAGAGCATAGAAAATCACATGGATCATGCAAGAAGAGAGACAGAAACTCCAATAATCAAAATAAAATAGCACAAGTCAAAATACTACAACAGAAATAAGTAATGCCTGTGATGGGCTGAATGGTAGTTGGCCAAAGAAATGAACTGTGAGCTTAAATATGCCAACAGAAAAGTCCCAAAATAAATTGAAAAGAGAACTATGTATGCAAACACAGAGCAAATTATCCATGAACTGCAGAGCAATTTCAAAGGGTGTAATATAAAGGGTATTGGACTGTCAAAAGAAAACGTGGATGAGAATATGGAAAAATATTTGAAATAATAGCCAAGGATTATCTGTAATTACTGGTAAGTAATGAATCACAGATCCAGGAAGCAAAGAAAACAACAAGCAGGATTAGTAGAAAAATATCTTAATCTGAACCCAAAGTGAATATTGCTGTGTGAAAGAAGCCAGTTTGAAAAATCTACATACTGTACGATTCTAATTACGTAACATTTCAGAAAAGGCAAAACTATCAGTAAGTCTCTCAGTTGTTGCCAAGTGTTTGGGAGACGGTAGGCAGATTAAAAAGATGAAACACAGGAGACTATTCAGAGCAGTGCAAATCATTCTGTAATGACGCTATCATGTCGGACGCATGACATTTTGCATTTACCAAAACTCATAGAACTCTCAGTAAAAAGAGTGAACCTTCGTGTATACATATTTAGAAACATCATTTAGCAATTTAGTCCCCAGGAATGATTGCAGACTGTATCAAAAGAATCTAACTCTATTACAAATCTATGAAACTACTTCATCTAAGTGGGTAGTAGGAAGTGTTTTTGACCTCATTAGCTTTCGAAATCACTGAAGGTAAGAGATACTGCACAGAAACACTTTAATCTAGGTCATAAAGTTGTTTACCTGCATATATAGTTACCAATTATGATACTGCTATATATGAATATTGCTGTTCATCACTAAACAGATGGCAGATGATAGGAGCTAGATTTCTCCTTGTTGAAGTGAAAGGTTACAGATAAGCAAGATGAGGAGCCTACTAAGATCTACATGTTAATGGACTTGAGTTGGATACATCAGTATGCACTTATGTTTAGCTTCAATAGATACAGGTATTTATATATAAAGCCTGTTTAGATATGGGTATATACACAAGTTAGCATACAGGTGTATTTCCTTTCTCTGTCAATTAAGAAGGCCTAGAAGCAATGACAAGCCAACAGCAATGAGCACACCTAATACCCGTGTCTTGGTTTCTAATATTATTCTGTAATCACAGAACCAGGGCTCCTTGGAGAAATGGATAATTCTAAGACTGAGCATAAAACATACAAGATAAGTCTGGACCACCTTGTAGTGCCAGAAGGTATAAAAGTTGTTGAAGGAATTAAAAATAAACCACACTATCATAACGACTACTATGAATGAAAGGCACTTGAAAAACAGCAGGTGCAAAAAGATCACTTTGACCTCTTTTCAGTGTCCTAAAAACAGAAAACAAAATTCTTGTGTGAAAGAGTCTCTCCCTATACAAGAAAAGGCAACATCCTTATCTTTAAAGAAGAGAAATAAAGACTTTGAAAATTCTATACAGACCTTGTTAGAGCTCCCAACACACATGCGCGCACACACATGATTTAGTTGCTTCTTTACAATTTATGACTTTGTCTAATTCAGCACAGAAGTATTTGACCCTATCTTCTTTGGGACTATGTTGTTTTATGGAGATGCTCTTATGTTATGCAAAACTTGTATTAAGTAAACGTGTATGCTTTTTTTTCGTTGATCCACCTTATTTTGTCTTAATCTATTTTTTTCTTTTCTTTTCTTTTTTTTGTTTTGAGACAGAGTCTCACTTTGTCACCTAGGTAGTACTGTGGAGTCTAGATCACAGCAACCTCAAACTCCTGGGCTCAAGCTATCCTCTTGTCTCAGCCTCCTGAGTAACTGGGACTACAGGCACTCACCACAATGGCCCGCTATATTTTAGAGACAGAGACTCACTCTTGCTCAGTCTTGTCTCAAATTCATGAGTTCAAACATTCCACCCAGTTCAGTCTCCCAGAGTACTAGGATTACATGTGTGAGCCACTGAGGCTGGCCTGTCTTAATGTGTTTTTGAGTGCTATAATAGAATATCTGAGATTAGGTAACTTATAAAGAAATTAAATGTATTTAATTCATGTTTCAGAACGCTGGAAAGTTCAAAATCAGGTAGCTGCATCTGTGAAGGGACTCCTGCTGCATCATACCCTAGTATTAAAGGGGAAAAACATGCAAGCACGTGCAGAAAAGAATATGAGAAAGCAGAACTTGCTTTTGAAACAGTCTGCTCTTGCAGTTACTAAACTATGTTCACAGAGGCTAATCCCCACATCTGTATTATTAGAAAATTAGGGTTTTCCAGTGCTTCTCAAACTTACAGTAAGTTATCTTACATGTATTTTTCTTTTTGAATTGTTTGAAAGAATAAAAGTAACATTTGCTATTCAACATTAATGACTTGACATGCGATTGCGATGTATAAAGATAAGACTCATTTATTTTTATGCCTTCGTTTACCAACATGGTTTATTGAAAGCCATTCAACCAAATAGAAGCACAGAAAATTTTATTGACACTCTTTTCATATAAACAATTGCGCAGATATAGGAATAATGTGCCACTTATCTTCTCTTAGTGTACAGAAATTTCAAAGTCATTTCAGCACTATAAAGTATAATCTTTGCAACTTTACTGATTACCATTTTAAGTATTAGAATATGACTCCAGCAGGAATTAGACTTAAGTTCAAGAAATGTCAAACTTTAACATACAACTATTATTCTAATCCCTATCAATTCCCTGTACACTCCACTTAAAATGTTTTCTTCCTACTGCTATCTTTTGACATAAGGATAATTATAAGCATTTAATTTCTGGTTGTAGAGCCAACAAAATAGAAATAAAACTACACATAATTCTTTTCTACTTTGGAAAAGCTTGAAGCTCAGTTCTGTACTATAAGGCTGAATTGCAGCAAAATACTAACAGTGGCTGCACTTTTATTTTTTAGCATTAGAACAAATTTAAAGAAGAGACATTTGTTCACAGGCAAGCAAGCTCTGTGTAGAAATCAATCTAAATGTCCAGTACAAAATTGTATTTTTGAAAAGGCATTATGCAGCAGGATTTTTAATGGCATGAATATTCTCTCTTTAGATGCCATGAATAAAAAATATCCCTGCGATTTAGACCATGAATAATACGGGCACTTGAACTAAAGAAAATACTTGAGTTATTTTATTTCTGAGTTATTCAGAATAACTTTAACGAGGGAGAAAGAAGTATTTTTCTTTTTGTTGTTGTCCTTTAGCTTCGATGAAATACTTTATACATTGGTTATTGGCCTTTCTTTGGTTTATAGAGTAAAAATTTCAGGAAAGTTAGTCTTTTTACAGTTACCTAGCAGTAAAAACATTGCTATTTGATGTATGTTAAATTATTATTGTGAGACAAAGTGTAATATACAAGTATAGGCCCCTTCCTAGAAGTTTGTGTTGTGATTTTTGAATTATTTACTTTATAATAAAATCTTGCACTTTAAATTTTGATGTTTTTCTGATCTCTAGATTTTACATTTAGCTAATTGTTTATTATCTGTCACATCTTTAAAAATGTATGGTCATTTGAAATGTTATCACTATTACAGTTCCTGTTGAAAGCCTGATTTACTCATGAGGCTTACATTATTTACTTAACTTCTCCAGATTTTATTAAAAAGGTCATATTTCTTTAATTGACTTATGAATAGTCATAAACTGATTACCAGTTTAAATGATTATTTTTATTTAACTTTCAGTGGAAAGTTTTGATAAGGATCTTATACTGGAGTACTTATATCATTACTATAATGGACACAACCCTTCTTTTCTGTTAATGCTCTCTCCTCCACTCAGCCTCAATTTTTTCCTTACCCCTCTATATAATTAATGACCCAGTTTTCAAATTCTGAACTTAAAAAGGGTTTCGAAAATGTACATTAGCGAAACTTGCTAGATTTATCACTAACACTATTCATAGACTGTTTTTGCTCAATTTACCATGTATACATTTTTATAATTTTTTTCAATCCTAAAGTTTGTATGACAAAGGTTAGAATGTATCATAAATACAAAATTTTAAGGTACACTGTTCTTGGCTTCTCTTTTAACTATTAGTTACCTAAACTATTACAGAAAATATGCTAAATTTCCTGCTGTTTTAAATCTGTTAATTCTAGCAAAAATCTTTATGGAACTGAGAAAACTTGCTTCTTCCTCTCTGTTAGTAAACATCTAATGCAATTTGGTTGCCTACAGAAGTTTGAGTCTATTTCAAAAGTGCTATTCGACTCTATTTCATGCAGTCATCTCAATATGTAGAATGGTGATTTTAAAAAAGAACAGAAGTGGGGCGGCGCCTGTGGCTCAAAGGAGTAGGGCGCTGGTCCCTTATGCTGGAGGTGGTGTGTTCAAACTCAGCCCCAGGCAAAAACTGAAAAAAAAATACCCCCCCCAAAAAAAAAACAACAAAAAAAAATGAACAGAAGTGTGTTCCTTTTCCTATAAGACCACTTCACTTTGCTAGATCTCTAGGCAAGACTATTAGGATAAAAATCTAAAATATGTAAACAAAGCATGAGGAAAATTTTATGTATTTATTGAATCTTTTTTTATTAACAGAATCATGCAGAAGTATTAAGCTATATAGGACAATATACCTGAATTTGATTTCATATCTTGATATTTCTTTAACCCCCCCCCCACGAAGATATATATTAATCTGTAAATTTTTATCTAATTGAAAGGTAAATAAGATGTTACCTATTTTAGGTCCTACAAAATAGTATAAAATCTTATGTTATTTCAGATTATATCAATCTCTATTTCTCAAACTCGTCCTTAAACCAGCTTTATCTTGCTGGTTCCCACATTAGTTACTATGTTGAATGACATTATTGACACTTTCATGCTATGCTGAATAGGAGGCATGCTTTTATTTATCTAAAATTTATTTAAATATAACAAAAGTTTTATACTTCCTAATACCTGATAATATGGCCTGCTTAGATATAATACCAGAAGGAGAAATTCTGGAATGATTTTGTATAAGATAAATCTCTTGAAATAACATGAGTTTAATATTAGTCTTAAAAAAAAAAACTTTTTATGTGGGCACAATATAATTCCTCATTCAAATACCCAATTGTTTAATCTGTATCAGATTACTAAACAGTCTTTATCCAAAAATGAATGTAAATGTTTTAATCTATCAATAAAACAATACATCTATTTGTAAATATTGACTTCTAACTGACCTAGAAACATTTAGTAATATAATGATGAACATTTTTTTCTTTTTCTATTCTTCTACATCTTAAGTCCACTAATTTCTATAGGAGTAAATTTTATAACAAAAAGAAAGTGAGACATAAAATTTGGGTAAAGAAACTGTTGCAGGAAGACAAGGCCCAACAGGGAGAAAGAGCACTCAAACACCACGTTTATAAGAGGAAAGGCTTTATTCACCAGCCGGGAGCTTACCACATAGAAGAATTCCAAATGGCTGCGCTCCCCGTCTGGCTTGATCGTTCCCTTTTTATCAACAGTCAAAAAGTTCCACCCCATAGGTACCCTTCTCATTGGCCAGTTTGAATCAAGAGATGCTATTCCAGCCCCTACAGAACTACAGGATTTCACAGAACTTGGAAATTTCCATGTTCCAGGAAGTAAAGTTTACAAATTCCTGAGGGCTGAGTCACCATGGAGAGGACCCTGCAAGTGTATCCTTGTGGTCTCCATAAGAAGACCCGTTCTCCTAGACCTCACCCTTCTCCAGTATCCTCTCTCAAAACAAATGTTTATCAAACATGCTTTCTCAGTGCTTTCAACACTATTTTTGAAAATATAATTGGAGAAAATTCAAATAAAGTAGTAATTAAAGCAAACAGGACTAATTCCTCTGTTGCGGTATCTACAGTACCATACTTCTGACAATTAGGAAAAACAAAAACTGTTGCTCTGCATAACTATTTTTATGTTGGCTCCAATTGTCAAACCTTGTCTGACTCATTTCTATGCATTCCTGTTTTAAATGTCTGTGGTATGTAGCAGCTGTTGTTGTTAAACTTGCATTTTTTATAGCGTTATTTTAGACTTTGTGATTCTTCAAGTAAAGTCTCAGTAAAAGGGTGCTTTGTGAAACATTGTCTTCTAGAAGCATCAGATTTTAATCATAAGAATGTGACAGAGAAGATTTGGAGGTAAAGATTTAGAAATGTTTCAAAATAGAAGTATGGGTTTTCTGGCCAAGAATAAATTCATTCCTTCGATTTTCTGTGAGGGTGAACCCTTAAAACACAAACAAACATTTATACAATTTACTTTATAAGATGTTTTCAAAATTCCTCAAAAGCCACATTTCTTTCACGTATGAATACAATGGTGGCTGTGCAGTGATGCACAGGAGCAAATGTGAATGCATGTTTGCAAGCGTGTTTTCATTTGTTGTGCATTTCCTCTTCCAGATGTCCCTTTATTCTATGACAACAAAATGATTTCAATATGCTGCTAAGACTTGTTATTAAGAAACCTTGATATACCAATGTCATTGTTATCGATCTCTGATGGGCCAACATTTTGCCCCGAGAATAATGTTGGAAACACTGAGTGACGTTTTAAAGGTGATTTAGAATCCAATGTTTTTAAATGACTATTTTTCATTTTGGATTCCCCAGCGACCTTTCCTCCTCTCACTTCTCTGCATAAAGAAAGCTGTAGCCAATGCCATATCTTTCTTCTTTGAGAATTTGTCTTGCATTTTCTTTGTCCCTTTGCTAGAGTCAGGGAAAAATCTGAAGCAATAAAGAAATGCATGCTATCTGTCACTGTCTCACTTCTAAATACGTATCTTAAAGTCAGCCGTAATGAACGCATGTCCTACATCCTCAGGCAGGGCTTCGTTCTGCTCTCTGAACCACTTCAGTGATTTATCATTATTATTTTTAATGTAAAAGCCATAACATAAATTGAATGAGAGAGAAAGAGAAAAAAAAGAGTAAAACAGGTAGAGCTTTCAACTCTTAGAAGTCTGCTTCTAAAAATCTAAAACTTAATCCAAAACACAGATTTAAAAAGCATACTTAAAAACATATATAAAGCCTAGACTGTACAGTACTAATTCTTTCATGTCCCTGAGTCATGGTACACAAAACGTCTTGTCCTAGAGTACTGCACACCTTGTTACCTTTTCCTGCATGCAAGGGTACTGGCCCTTTCCTTAAATAAACTCCTTTAACACACTCTATATTTTCTTAATTGAATGACCTTGAAATTCACCAGCCTTCCCAACTCCTCAGAATTTGTATTTTGGTTATATCACAATAAAGAATGTTTTTTAAAATAAATAGATCATTTTGAAATAAATGTTTACCCACAAATTGATCTTTTTTTCTTTTATCAATATGGATTTTCAGAAAACAAGATAGTTTAAAACAAAACAGTATATAAATTAATGACTTGACATCTGATACATTTAGAATTTGACTAAATCTTAAAAGTGCGTAAACCTTCCTTTAAAAAATTTTTAAGATAATTTATTTTCTTGTTTCTAGCCTTAAGTACTATCCCAAATCATTGTTAAATAATAAACTATGTGGTTATTACCACTAATTTTATTTTCAATAACATTCTACATAAACAGGCAATTGTTTATATCCATACCCACCACCGACTTAAAATGATCTTACCTAATCTTACTTAACATTATCTTTGTGACTTTCCTCTTCACACAAAAATTTCAATAGATTTGCATAAGTTTTCTTGCATATGTTATTCATTCCAAAAGCAGAAGAGTTGAAGATGATCTGAAATAAGTGAACGATCGCCTGCCCCCCCAACCCCCACACACAAAGTCTCTTAAAATTTTCAACAAATAAATATTTGTTTATTGTACAATCAATCTGAGAGAGATATTTGCATTATATAAATTGCAATTCCATCTTTTTAATAGTTTGAAGTTTAAATATTCATTAAGATGCTTTTAGCTCAATATCAAAATTTCTGAAAATTGGGAATCTCTCAAAGCACTTCTCTATCCAAAAGAGTATATTAGGAAGAACATTAGCTAGAGACCTACTATTTAACCTATTAGCTGTTAAATATTGACATTCCATTTGACTGCTTTACAGAAAGTGTCTATTTCTACTAAGATGTCCTGCCAGCTAAGAACTCTTTGCCCCTTTCACAAATATAATTCCTTCTTTTGCTGATTTTTTTGATGGTTACATCCTTTCTTTTTTTTTTTTTTTTTCTTTTCATTTAAAGGTCAGATATCTGGTGAGTTGTAAGCATAGTTGGTTTCTTCTAAGTTTCACAGCAGTTGGGCATCAATCTCTCTTTGCTCCTGGACTGTTGAATATCCCAACACTTAGTCTGGCTTTGTGATGTCCATTTCACTGATTCAAGCTAGGGCTACTAACTTGCCTACTTCAGATCCTCTTACTGCCTCAATCCCTCTTGAATTTCCTGTCATATTCTATCCACCATGTGTGCTGTGCCACCTTGATTATTTAATCAACAAATTGCTGTGTAAAACTTTATGGACAGAAGAATTTTGTTTGTGATCAGTTGTTGCTTATTATGATGTACTAAGCATAGAATAATTTGCTAGACAGATTTCTTAGCAGTAGCATTTGCCTGACAAGTAGTTTTTCTTTGACTGGACTTTTAGGCACTCCCTGGGCACTAAAAGACCCAATATTTCTGCCCTGCTGCATAAAGTATTTGATGATTTCATGTCTAAAACAAACATGTTGGTTGAGATTAAAATCAGATTCTAAGGCACATAGCTATTGAAGACAGTGGCCGACGTGTGTTTTAAAGCATTATCAGCTATGTCTACTATCATTGTTATACTGCAAATCTATCATCTTGGGCTGAAGGCATACCAAGGAGATGATCCTTAGCTAGAACTGAATGAAGGACACCAACAGTGAAATAATTCAGAAACAACGTAGAAAGGTGGTAGGTGATGGTGCTAATAGTAATAGAAGGCTAATATCAGCACAATTAGATAAATGTACATAATCTTATATTTTACTGAGCAAGCAAAAGGCCTGTGGAAATTGAAGATTAAAATAGCTTCCTACATCTGACCAGAGTATTTCTTATGAGGGAAAGTCACAAAATGAAAGATCTGCAACCCACAAATGAATATTTTAGCTGTTGCTGTCTGTCTTCTAGAATTGAGATCAAAATTGTATTGTCACCTACCTATTCTCTTAGGATGTATTTATCTAAAAATTCCTAAGCATTGTATATTGTGATAAATTATTGACAATCAAATGAGTAAGAGGCTATAAATTGAAAACATATGTGGGACAGAATTATCTCCAGTTCCCTATTCTGTTTTACTGTACCTGTTTATTGCCTTTATGCTCCAAGATGCTTCATGAGAACTTTAGTTTTTCATTCACCACTATAACCCAAATGCAAGAACGATGCCTGCCAAGCTATAAGCACTCGAAAAATAGTGGTTGGATGAAGAAATCGCAAATAGAAATTACAACGTGACATCTCTTACTCATGAAACTCACATTGATTAAAAAGTATAATGACATCGATTGTTAAAGTAAAATATGTGCTATACTAAAACAATTCATGATGGTTTAATTTGAAATATGTTTTAGATTTTAATTTTGCCATGTCTGTCAAAATTAAAATGTATAACCCCCTTAAGAGTATTTCTTTAAATATATTTGTACAAATTATTAAAAATTTTCAAGATCCTATACATTTACTTTCTTTTTTTCTTAGAAATAGGGTCTTCCTCTTCTACCCAGGCTGGAGTGCAGTGGTGATGTAATCTAACTTACTGTAGCTTCAAATTCCTGTGTTCACACTGTCTTTCCTCTTCAGCCTCCTGAGTAATGGGGACTCCAGGTTTGCACCTTTATATCTTGCTTTAAATTTGTTTTAGAGATGGGGTCTCACTATGTTGCCAGGGATGGCCTCAACCACTTAACCTCCAGTGATCCTTTCACCTGTGGTTCCCTAAATTGCTGGGATTTCATGTGTTAGCTACCAAAGTATCATTGAAATATCACAACACAACTATAATATCCATCATTACAGAATAAGAAACATCAATTATAAGTATATCCTTTAAATAGAAGAATGTTTGGACACCATTAAAAATGAGACATATTAAAAGGAAACTTATAGATAGTAATGATAATAATATTTATATTGAAAAAAGCATGTACTGTATAATATCACTGAAAAATGTGATGTACATTATATAACTATTGTAGTTAGTATAAAATGGTGATGCCTGATAGCTAAAACAGTTTCTTTTTGATTAAGTGATGTGCCCACATATATTAATCCTGGCCAGACAACATATAAATATGACATAAGAACCCAATCTAGAAGCAACTTGGCAGTTTCAGCTTCTTTATGTTTTACCTGTGCCTATGATTACTAGAATTGCCTAATTTTTTTGAAAGGTTTCATAAGTGGTAAGATCTCTGATTCTAATGAGTTTGATAATACGTGTATAATCCTTTCTGTAATGTCATACACATATTCATGTACACTGCAAATACCTATGTTAGCTATGCATCTATAGTTTGTGAGTGTGTGTGTGTGTGTGTGTTTAGAATATCTTTAGAAGGGTTTATGGAAAACTCTGAAAAGGGATTACTTCTAGGGAGTGTGACTAGTAATATCAACTGTAAAGGGAATTTTTTCTTTTGCCTTTATTTTTGCATTTTAGATGTTTAAATGTCTTGAAGTGAGTTGGCATAAATAATAAAAATTAACAACAAAAATAAGACAATGACATATATTATGAAACAATTGTAAACAAAGCAAATTTAAAAAAAAAATACATGTAAACAGTGTAATTCAATTTGCCTTTTAGAAAAAAAATATTTTGGACCTGGAAAGCATAGAGCAGACAGGTGAGAGCATGTTAATGTCAACACTGTTTAATACGGTGCTCCCATAATCCAGGCATGGTGTGAGAAGGAGCTCAACTTAAGCACCATAAGAGATACATTGGAAATGAACCTATTAAGTTTGAAAAAGATGATGCCAACTGGGGATGGAAAAGGAGAATGAGGAAAATATATAAATGAGCATTAAGTTTTAGATTGAAAAAATAATTTAGTAATTCAGCCAAAATACAGCATCTAGGCTAGTCCTATCAGTTGCCAAAGGAAAAGAGAAATCTACTAGATATAAAATGAGAACAGAACAGTGTCCGTGCCAGGGTGAATCTACATTCAAACTAATTGTATTAAAAGCTTCTTATGGGCAAAGGTAATTAAAATGCCATAATTAATAGAGTAAATTAGAGGCAGAAACATTGGACTCAGAAACTTGGTGAAGAAAAACTTCCCTTTAAATAGCCTCCTTTCAGTTCTCAAATCTTGATTTTTTATCACTAATACTACCACTATTATGGATAGTATTAATATGGTTTTCATAGCCTGTAATTTTATGTGCTTTTTATCATTTGCTATGTAAAAATTAATGCTATTATTAATATTAACATCATCATACATAGATGGAATCCTAAAAGTACACAAGAATATTCTGTAGTTGGTGCAGCAGAATCATTAAGTTGAACTAGAATTTGAACTTAATCAGTTTAAATCAACATCCCACACCCTTAGGCATTGTGCTCATGGTTGCTTTGGATTCAAGGGCATTTTGGATGCCCTCAGATGACCTTGGAAAGGTTTTAACATCTTCGTGAAAGTACCAACCACCTGTGAATATTCAGGCACTGGTATGAGAATCAGGGCTCTTTCAGAATTTTATTCATATCCGAGATCAAAATACTGGATTACTAAAGTGGATGTTACTATTGTTATTTCCAAATTTCATTCTTAATTCCCTTAATTAAAGGTTTAGATGGCTTCAAGAAACCTCCATTTAGCAAAGAGCACTTATGCTAACAACAATGTAGCAAGTCATAAAAAAATTCAATGCGACTGTGAAATAGGAAATGATGCTAATAGGATTTTGCAAATTATGGATTTTATCATAATACAGAGAATTCTAAGTTGTTCTTGCTAATGGGAGAAATGGAGGACTGCATTATTTTTGTCCAAATAACACTTTGTAACCTAATATGAAGACGTGCCCATACTTTGTCTTGCTCTGATTTCACTGTTCTAAGGTCAGGTCACATTTTTTTATCCTGGTACTCATGAGTTTGTCTTGTTCTGTGTCATTTTCATTTGCCTAGAATTGCCTTTGAGTCACATTTATTGATAATAGTGAATTGGGGGAAGGAATATGGTAACAGTGAACTTCCCAGGAGCTTTTAATATATCAGAGATTACTAATTGAGCAAGATTTGTATACAGGGAGTAAAAATGTCCAAATTCAGTAAAATTATTCTATCTTTGAATAATAAACATACTTGCTCCCCCCCAACTAAAAATGAAAAGGAATTAATTATCCGTTTAGGATTGTAGCAAGTAAAAATGGTTTTATGTACGGTGTTTTGTTTCATGTAACATTATTTTAATTGCATTATGGATCTTTAGTTAAGGAGTCTTTTGTGTTTAGGAGTTTAAGTTTAATAGAAATAAACAGAAATCTACAGATTCTTTCATTGTAGAACTTAAAACATTGACAGATATATTTTAAAATGGATTCAGTGGTTAACCTGAACTTACAAAATAGAGCAAAGCTTTCCAATCTCCAGAAATCTTAGTTTATGCATTTGCTTCAGGACCATCTAAGTTACTTAGCAATAGACTTTGGGTCAGAGGTGTCCCAGGTTCTCACCACAACAAGCTGACAGTGTCTGAATATTCATAATGGATGACTGAATTTTTAATAGGCTATGAGGGAAAATTATTTTGGTAGCTAACTATGAACTTCCTCGGGAACATTTTGATCAGGTATTTTATTCATTCAATTCAGAATTATGAGTTGACACCCTAGTTAAGTCAAAATACAAAAGAGCACATGGCATTATCGCAGAGTGAAAGATTATGTTTTATTTAGAAAAGCCCCAATGAACTCAAATGTAATGGCATCATAACTGAAAGAAAATCACCTTATTAGAGTGATTTATGATAATTATGGCAATTAATTCTTTTCAATGAGCCCTTTGGGGGTACACGATCTTTTCTAATTTTAGAGACGTATAATGGAGAAAATTAATGTAGTTAGTGAAAAATCAAAATTTTCTGCATATATTTCACATTTCTTTCAAGGTTCTTATGTACATACAAATTTGAGAGTGAAAATTTTGTGAGGCTTAAAGTATTTTTTGAACTTCATAAAAGATATATCAAATATATGATAATGATTGCTTTATTTAGGAATATATGAGTCCAGTGATTTTTATGCATGGGAATTTTCTGTCTTATATGCCTAATTTCGAATAACAGGAATATCAGCTAATCTCAATGAAAAAAGAAAAACAGAGATTGGCATGGTGTAAGAAAAATGCACATTATCTTTGCAAGCTGTAAAATTTAAAAAGAAAAGAAAACCCAGGTATATTATTGTCCCCACTGTGTGTGTGTGTATGTGTGTGTGTAAGAGAGAAAACAATTAGATTCACAAACTTATCCTAGAAAAAGTACTACGTACCTCATGGCTGGATATTACTACAGTCACTTTTGAAGTATTCTTCTTCGCCATCTGGCAACTGTAGTGACATTCAGCAATGAGGTCTGTTGCACTTTTTCCTGGTGAGTTGCAAACTTAATTGTCTAACCTTGTGTATTTGCTTGGAAGATCTATAAATTTGAGATAGTTTGATAATATTGATATTAAAAAGTAGATTTTATTAACATGACATATTCGGAAAAGCAGAGGCACCTTTGGATATCATTTAAGAATCTCAAATCTGAGGTTTGAAATTAAATTTTTACTAATATAATAATTTTCTAGTTGTAGGTGGGAAATAAATGTCCATGATGCTGGGATAGGAACTGAACACAACAACACATCCATCAGTTTACAAATTAAGTCTGTGAAAAGATATACCACGAGTATTCAGTGGTCAGGTTATTTTATTCCTCATGAGAGGTAAAAAATATAAGAACAAAAGAAAACTGGAAGCTAAACAAACTCTTCTGCTTTTAATATCTCAGCATTTCAAGATTCCATTAACTCTTTTTAAAGCTTTCTATCAACATCAAATTGCAGATTCCAAAATAATGTAATAGCTTAATAGGTCACCCTCTCCTTAACCCATTTTCAATGCAGTTTTCCAAATAATTTTTTGGAAATGATATCTGGACTCTATTAGTTCTGTGGTTAAGTAATCTAAAAACTCTTATTGCTGATAGAATAAAACCAAACCTTTTCTATGAATTAATATTTCTTTTAGGCCTGGCCTGGCATGATGATTACACCCATAATCCTAGCACTCTGGGAGGCTGAAGCAGGAGACTCTCTTGATCTCAGGAGTTCAGGACCAGCCTGAGCAAGAGCAACACCCTGTCTGTACTAAAAATAGAAAAACTATCTGGACATTCTGGTGGGCACCCTGTAGTCCCAGCTACTCAGGAGGCCAAGACAGGAGGATTGCTTGATCCCAGGATTTTGAGGCTGCTATGAATTAGGCTGAGGCCATGGCACTTTAGCCTGGGCAACAGATTAAGACTCTGTCCCCACCCATCCCCAAAATTGTTCTTTTAGTTAACCATGTGACCTCTGCTGCCTTTACTGTTTCATCTCTTGCCATTAGCAATTTTCAGCTAATATTCACAAGCTCCCTAATAAGTTGTTACCCACTGCCCTTCCCATTTGAGCTCCTGCTTATTCTTCAGGTTTTTCTTTTTCAATCTGTTGTTCCTGCTTTAATTATCATCTCTTCTTATGATAAACAATACTTGTCGTTTTTTTAAAGGTTTTTTTTTTCAGATATGAAACTTCACATTTCTAAAACGTTGTACAGTTGTCACTCTCCTCATGTAGTTTGAGCACTCATCAAGGGCAACGATTGTGATTTCTTTCATTAGGTTACTATTAAGTGGCACCACATAATGATTGGCTTTTAATTGGTGTTTAATCCATTTTAAATGAATTAATTAATCTTCACTATAGCACACTTAAACTTTCTCATGACAAAATTATTTCATTCAAAACTTATATAAAACTTTATAAAAACAACTTATTTAATTATTCAGATTGTGATAAATATTGACTGGCTTTTCTGTGTGTGTGTTATGTACAAATTTTATTTAGTATTCTTAGAGAGTACCCAAAATAAATACTTGAATAATAAGAAGGATATACATATTTTTTCCATAGGACAGCACAAGGAAAAGACAAAAATATCAAGATTCTCAAGAACTTCTGAATGAAGTAAAGCATTTCCCACAAAAAGTCAGCTATACACAATTCCCAAATTCATTTTATAAATCTCATGAAGATTTTATCAGTCCAGATATATTTAACAAGTCAAGATCTGCATCTTGGTATAAATACACTTCCCCGGCTAGTACGGGAGACACAGAAAGTTCTTTAGGACTACTTTATTATGTCTTCATCATACTTATCCTTTTGGTGTTAATATGTCTTGCTTTGTATTTTCTCTGAAGATACAAATAGAATCCTTGTGATTTTTTTAAAGTTTCCAGTTCTTTATTATGTCAGGGTTTCCTCCAGACATTTTCAATGTAATTTGCTTACTACAATATTGGCATTCACCAAATACGATGTTAAAACTCTGTCGACTAGTCAGTAGTCCTCTCAACCAATCATATAAGCATCTTGGATGGAAAGGTTGTCCACACTGTGGATCGTCACACACTTGATCCGGAATGACACTATCAAGTTGATAGGCATAACAAATTCCACAATCCATAGTAAAATCAGACTTTTCCAGGATAGCACGAGCTGGAAAATCAATTTCTAAAAGACCTTTCAAATTTTGTAACGGACTATTTTCTGGATCCCACAAATGTACATTGCTGCTCCGCTTTATTCCCAGAGGTTTTATCACATGGTCAGCTCCAAGAAAGCAACACTTTGGAAGCACAATAGGACGCCTGGGGTCTACCTCTATATTTATGGAAACATTATTTCCTAATGAAATTCTGTGTGCTGCAGCATTCCGTGCAGGTTTTTCTGTCTTAAACAGGTCTTCTCGTCAATTTCATCTGTAACATTCCAAAATGCCTTCAGTGACTCTAATGCTGCCAAAAACTGACTATGAATGCTTATTAAGGAGCTCTGTCGTGTCCGGGAAACAGAAATGGAATAGGAAAATCCACAATACAATCTGGTGATTCTGTAGGGTACTTCAACTTCAACTTGAGAGTGATTAGATGCCCTCTACCAGAAGCATCTTCTGCTTTTAACTTGATGGTACTGAAACTAGTATCCACAATTTTATCCCAACCAGGAGTTCCTATGTCTTCAATAAGGCTAGAGTAGTACTAAGGAGGAGGAGCTTTGTCTCTTCTTTAAAGCAGCTTCCAAAATCATCTTCAACTCCATCATAAAACTCATTAGATCAAGCGAGTTCTGCATTCTCTGTTGGACTGTTTGATGGTATCCACTAAGTATTGCTCTCAGCTGCCAAGTACATAGTAATCTTGCATTCTTCATCTGTAAATCTTCAGGCAGCAATACTTTAAGGTGGAAGTCTCTTCCCTGAGCCGAAATGAATCCCTCATACCCAGTTTTCACCCAGTTCTGAGGTAGAAGCAACAGGCAACAGGCTCAACTGACTTTTCTTATAAGAACTTTTGCTAAGCTTTCACATAAGTCACCAGGAAGCTCAAAAAGATAAAAATACATTCATCCCTAGTTGCAGAGCTGTTCATCTTTCTTACTATTTTCTATTTGAAAATACACATTTTTTTTATTATAAGAAGAAGAATACAGGAACATGGCAAGACATTTTCAATAAAGATAATATAATTTGAAAAAAAATTATACTTTTTCTTCTCCTCAAACTATTTTTACATTACCTAAGGATAGGAAAGAAAGGGATCTACCTATACGTTTCCTTTCTATTTACAGTTATTTATCTTATATCAAATATTACACACACATATATATATATATATGTTGGTTTATCATTTTCAATCTATCATTCTCAATTTGATATGAATTCTTCCTAAAATGCAAAGTAAGAAATTTAACTAAATATTAAAACATTTATGATTTATTCTTACCAATTGTTATTTTTATACCCTATATTATTTTAAATATGTTCAAATTAACAAATTATTCTAATCGTACATAGCCATAACATTTTAGCCACTGTTAAAATAATTAGTGCAAATTATTCAGTAGTGAAGGTATGTGATCCTGAATTGTTAAACTTGCACCTTTTAAAGGTATTCAAAGCCACAAGTTCTAATATATACTCTATTTTTGTATTTAATCATTTGGAAAAAAATTTTGCCATAATTTAATTTGTTTTGTCCTTGGACAACATTTCTTTCTTTGTACTTTTTTGCTGTAATTATATTTCTTCTCTGAAAAGAGTGTGCGTTTGGATATATATGCTTGTGTCTGTGTTTGTTTGTTTGTTTCCATTGAGAGATGAAACCCTTTCTTGACCTCCCACTGCTCCTCACGTTCCCTCACTCACAGTGGTTTGGTCATACATGGAAACATTGCGTAAGTCCATCTACTATGGTAGATGAGGTGCTGGACTCCAAACACATCAGTGTAACAATGGACACAGTCGGATTTTTCTGAATACTTTTCTTCCTACTGCACAGGTCACTTCTTATAAGAGTAGTCTCAGGAATCTTTTTTCCTGGCATTGAAGTGAACACTTTCTTGAACATTATTCAGTTTTCTACTTGTAGAAGTTCTCTGGTTGGGCTATTCCTAAAATGATACTGGTAAAATCTAAATCTGGCCAGGTAAATTTGCCTAGGTCATGCAAGGGGAAGTTATCCTATAAGGTACTTCCATTCCTCTGAGTTCTAAGTTAATGTCAGGGACAAATACAATGTGATCCCTTGGATTTCTTTCGAGAATCTTAAGGATAAGAGAATATATTGGAGATAACCCAATTTGGGTACACAACCTTCTCACTTATCCAGGAAACAACAAATGAAATTTCTAAACTCCATGTTGTCAAATTACAACATATCTTATACATATGAAATACATTCACCTACCACTCTAACCCTCACAGAAATTTGTATCCATTTTGGAAAAATACTTTTACTTTGCAAATACCATTTGGTGTCATTATTTTCTTGACATAAAAATTATAGGCATCACATTCCAGGTATACATTAGTAGGAGAAAATAGGAGAAAGGTATGTGGATCTAGAGACATATATATCATGTACATGTATATAAATATATTTATATTCTACTAATAAAGGAGACTCCAATAAGTGCAAAGCTAAAAGATTGACAGATTGAAGGAAATGTAGATTTCAGAGAACACCAATATAGTGAACAAAAGAAAGCAGAGTAAGGCAGAATAATTACAAAATTCTCTGCTTATTACATTCCTATCAGTACAGCTTGCCATAACTTTAATGTCTTTTATTCTTCTACTCACTTTGGAAAGTCAAGTATCTTGAAACTTTAAGAATTCAAGTACTAAATTATAGGTGAGACAGAAATAAAATTGGCTTTGAAATAAAATAAAATGCTATTCAATATTATAAAGCCTTTTTCTCCCCTCTTATTAATGATAACAGAGTTTTCCAAACTAACACCAACCTTTTAATCAGAATTGAATTAAATATGTGACTACATATGCGTGTGTTTGTTTGCTGGTTTTGTTGTTACTATTGTTGTTAGAAATGTCATTTGCCTTGAATAGGGAAAATAGATAAAATATATAAAAAGAAATCATCAGGAAATGCAAACAAAATCACAATGAGATATCATTTCACCCCTGTTAAAATAGTTATTATTCAAAAACAGATAACAAGTGCTGGTGAGCTTGTGGTGAAATTGGAACCCCTATATGTTGTTGGTGTGATGTAACTGCTGTGGAAAAAATGTGAAGCATCTTTTAAAACTCTAAAATAAAACTAAAATAATCCAAAAATTCCACTTTTGAACATATCTCCAAAATATTGAATCATACTCTTTATTTTTTTCTTGGGGACACTGTTGTATTCTATGTCCCAGGCTGGAATACAGTGGCATGGTCATAGCTCACTGTCACCTTGAACTCTTGGACTTGAGCAATGCTCCTGCCTCAGACTACTGAAGATCTAGGACTACACGTGTGAGTCACTACACTAAGCTAATTATTTTCTTTTCCTTTATTATGATTATGATTATTTTGTGTAATTATAGGGCTTCACCATGTTGTCCACACTGGTCTTGAATCCCCAGACTCAAGTTATCTTCCTGCCTCAGCTTCCAAAAGTGGTGGAATTATAGGTGTGAGCCACCATGCTAAGCCAAAAGCAGTATCGTAAACAGATCTCTGCACTTTTATGTTTATTATACCATTATTAATAATAGCCATGATAGGTAAAGGAAACAATCCATCAACAGGCAAATAGACTTAAAAAGTAGTGTATATATATATATATATATATATATATATATATATGTATATGTTTATATATATTTAATAAAATATTAATCAGCCTTTTAATAAAGGTGGTTATTATGCTAATTGAAAGAAAAGCAAATATTATGAAAATATCTGAAATAATCATACTTAACAAAAGTTAGAATGATGATTGCCAGGAAAAAACAGAAAATGGTGAATTATTCATTGAGTATACAGTTATAGTTACACAAGTTGTATAAATTCTAGACATCTGCTATTCATAGTGCCAATAGTTAACATTATAGTACTGTACATTCAAAATGTTATCTGTTCTGTACATCTGTAACACACTGTACATCTGTGTTATCTGTTCTCATCATAAAAAGTCTTCTGTGAGTTTTGTATAAAAAAATCAACAAGAACATAAAAATTGAAACGATACTATCAACCAACTTCACGAAGCTGACATTTATAGAACACTGAACCCAATATCATAATACATGTTCTTCTCAAGTGCACATGAAATATTCACTACATTCACATTTGAGAAAAAAAAACATAAGCTTTCAGAATGTTAATATAATTGAAATAATGCAAAGATACATTCTCTGTAATCTAAATGAGGGACCAACAATAAAAAATCTAGAAAAGACACAAATACTTGGAAATAAAAAATTCACAATAAATTTCTTTTTCAAACAGAGAACTCAAACTTATTAATAAGAAAAAGAGAAGTGCTCCCATTGTGGGCAAGAGACTTGAACAGAAGCTTCTCTGAAGAACACGAGTGGATGGCCTAACGACACATTAAAAAATGCTCATCATCTTTAATCATCAGAGAAATGCAAATCAAAACCACTTTGAGATACCATCTAACTCCAGTAAGAGAAGCCCACTTAAAAAAATCCCAAAACTACAGATGTTGGCGTGGATGTAGAGAAAAGGGAACACTTCTGCACTCACTGCTGGTGGGAATGCAAGCTAATACATTCCTTTTGGAAAGAAGTTTGGCAAGCACTTAGTGATCTAAAAGTAGACCTGCTGTTTGATCCTGCAATTCTTCTACTAAGTGTAAATCCAAAAGACCAAAAGTCACTTTACAAAAAAGATATTTGCACCAGATTGTTTATTGTAGCCCAATTCGTAATTGCCAAGTCAAGGACGAAGCCCAAGTGTCCATCAACACATGAATGGATTAATGAATAGTGATATATATATACCATGGAATATTATGCAGCCTTTAAAAAGATGGAGACTTTATCTCTTCTATGTTTACATAGATGGAGCTGGAACAGATTATTCTTAGTGAAGTATCTCAAGAATGGGAAAAAAAGTATCCAATGTACTCAGTACTATTATGAAACCAATTTATAATCTCCCACACTTCCACATGAAAGATAAAACACAACTATAGCCCAAGATGAAGGAGGGAAAAAGAGGATGGGAGGGGATGAGGGATGTTGGATGGAGGGAGGGTAAATGGTAGGACCACACCTATGATGCACCTTGCAAGGGTACATGTCAAATCTATTAAGTGTAGAGTGTACATATTTGAACACAATAATTGAGTATGTGAGGTGAAGGCTGTGTTAACAATCTGATCTAAACATTCCAAATTGTATATAAAATCAGCACATCATACCCCATAAATGCATTAATGTATACATGATTTATGTATTTATGACCTAATAAAAAAAAACGGTGACATAAAGAAAAGATGGCTTCTTTCTTTCCTTCCTACAGAAGACCAAAACTCAATCCACCCAAAATCTAAGATTGAGCAACAACCCAGTGCTCAAGTAAGAGAATGAGACACTACCCAGGGCCACAGACAAGTGGAAAAACTACAAGATCATAGGGAAATCAAACTCTCCCCCAGTACAGTGCCAAATGTGCAGAAAATCTCCCCCCAATGTATGGCTTTGCAATGCGAAAAATTGAAATTGAGGCAGTCACCCATTTTTCTCCACCTTCAGGTTCCCTGGCAGGAGACCTGTACTTACCTTAACCCCATTGGCAGCAACATGCTTGAAGGGAGAAATATCCAGAAGGGAGAACTATCTACTGGGCCAGAGGAGATGCCAGATCAGAGCAGCTATTCAGAGCACTGTGCCTGAGGAGGTGCATTCTCCAGGTTTAAATGTTTAATTTGGGGGTGCTAATACAAATAGTAGTGTCTTTACTTCTCATTGAATTTTGAATATCTACTGTTCACTGTTGGTTTTACATATATGGTATAATTTTAAATAATAACAATACATAATATTTATTGACAATTTTAGACACTGTTTTGAACTCTTTATATGTATCATCTTAATTTATGTTCCCCAAATTGGGTAAGTAACAGAGACAAGTTTGGAAGCTGAGAGCCCTGTTTACCCTCATGATCCACCATGTCCACAGTCTACTCCAGCCCCATAAGTGCAATTCTAAGATAATTAAACACACAGCACCCCAGGATTGCACTGCTATAGAGGGAAGGATATGGAAGTGGAAACAAACAAATCCAGAGCCATACATGGTAAGAGTTATTCTTAGATATGGAATCTTCGAAGCTTTAAATTCTAATCAATTTTAAATTTTGACTTAACTATCTAAGATATATGTCAAACAGGTCCAAGGTTTAGAAGGCAATTTGTTGTGCATACATTAAAGCAAGGACAAAGCAACTCATCATAATTTTGCTGTGTTATCAGACTTCAGACCACTTTAATATTACAGTTGACTGCCAGTTGTGTATATAAAATATGTATTTTGGATAAACATATAATTTTATGGGTTTCTTTTGATAGCAAAGGAAGAATATTTATCTATGGAAGGGCAAAATGTTGAATGCTACTTCCTTAAAAGCTAGAAATAGTGTATTGGCTTAGGAAATGCATTCATGAGGTCTGTGTGTAATTAACGAAGTCAGCTGGATTGGTAAAGGTGATGTTAACCCGAATAGTCCCTGCCTTGACGACTGTATACTTCCTGTCCACTCAATATATCTTCTTTGTGCTCTTCTTGCTTAGATAAGCTTTAAATCGATTGGATTAGTTGAGAGATTTGACTAATTATTTGATAGCTATGATTTTGATATATTTGTTCATGGGTGAATTTCATATATTTGTCCCTTAGTGAATTAGCAGGGAAAAAAAAAGAAAGCATGCTTTTTACACAAGCAGAAACAGCACTATACTTTAAATGCCAGAGGAAAGTCAATGAGTGGAGCAATGGTGTGCTGGGTAAATAATTGATGAGAATTTTCTATACACACACAACACATACACTAGCACACACAGAGACAATATAGAGGATATAGAAGGTTGTCAACGGAAAAAGAGGCTTAACTATGGGTAAAAAATAATTCCCCCAAAATAGGGCTGACATCACTAACCATTAGGTAGAAACTGAAAATAAAATCCTAAGCCTTCCAGTCAACTAAATGCGTCTTCTTGGTGGAGAGGACCCAATACCAGAAAATCCTTAAAAACTGATTCTACAGCCCTTAATGGGATGGAGGCCAAAAACACCTCATTACACCCACTTGTTTTTGTAGTTCAGACACAATCGACCAGCACTCTTTTAAAGTAGAGTAAAACTGATGGAATGTACTTCTTGTGGCAATAAGATACTAAATTATAAACAAGACCTAAGAGAAGGCCAGGCCAAGGTTAAGTCACACGCCTCTGTACCTAACAAATAAACCAGTTTCTAACTGCCACATTCTTTTCTCATGGCTTTAACATTTTAAAATCTTTGAGATATTGTTATGAGAGTTAATGACTAATTTTGACTTTCAAACAATGTAGGTAAGATAATGGATAAGAAGATAAAGTGGCACAAAATCCAACTTTCCATGAACTGACTACTGTGCCTTTGCCATCTCAGTTAAGAGTGAGGGTAGACTCCGTGATGCTAAGTTCCCGACATGTACGGAAATGCTGACCGGGTGGCTGACTTAGCAGTGCCCTACTTAAAAGGGGAAAATGGAGAGAGGATATAATTAGTTCTTGAAGTTGGGATTGGGAAGGGTTGACAATATAATAATTTTGAGTTGTGAGTCCGGGGAGGTTGGGGTCTTGAAACTAGTTGTATGACCAAGCTATCATAGTTAACATGTTAGCGATCATATTTTGCCATGCACTCTCATATAGAATGCACATCCACATTTTTGGTCCAGACTTCCAGGAAAATCCCTATTGAGAAAGTGGCCAACTCTTAGCCAGGACAGACACATCTCAGAGGTTTAATGCTCCCCTGGTAAATGTGCACGTTGCACTATCTTCCCGTAGCAGTCCACTCTGTGAAGGCTGCCCTTTCCCTCTTGCCTAGCAGCCCTTTTCTCCTTGTCACATCGTGAGTTATGGCTGAAATGGTCGTGTGCATTGCCAGCAGTTCAGGAGCTTCTGAGGCTGCTCAACCTGTGGGCAACCAGGTGGGTCCCAGGGTCTGCTTGGGGCTCCCAGTCCCATCCAGGGAGCTGGGCCTTGGATCTCAGCGTTCTCCAGGCATGGCCATGGGCCACCTTGCCAGCCCTGCCACCACCTGCTCCCTTGATAGCCCCTTGTGGGGCTCACTAGCCCATTCCCAGGAGATCCTGGATCCTCCTGGGCTAGAGATCTGTGCCCCAGGCAGGAGGGTGCAGCAGCCCAGGAAGCTCACCAGGCTCCCCTGCTCCTGAGCCATACGACTCATACATGTCCTGATTTTTCCCTCTAAATTTTGGGGAAAAAATGTGTTTATTACACACAGCAAAATATGGTGAGTCTACAAAGATCTTATTTCCAAAAAAGATAACATGTCTGGAGTAAACTATTTAATCCAATACAAGGTCTATGATAAACACTCAAAATAGGAAGCAACCCAAATATCTTCCAAGTGGGGAATGAATAAATAGGCTGGGGCCAACTGAAAGAATTACTACTCAGTTCTGAGGAATTCACAATCCAATTAGGAATAAACTTTCATAGAGACATTAACAGAAGGACAATAAAAATGGTCCACAAGCTAATAATATGGTTGTTTCATTATTTATCAATGATTTATTATGTAATCAAATGCAAAGCACTGTGAGAGCAACAACAGAGACAAAACCTGAAGAAGGGAAAAATCTCTCGCTTCAAAGGAACTTAAAACATGGAAGATAAGACAGCTTTTTTCTTAAAACAAATGAATGAAATTGATTTTTTCAAAAATTTCTGATGATGGGTTGCATATGGAAATGCTAATTACAATCTTTCAAATTATGATTTGATATCTTTTGTTGTTGTTGTTGTTGTTTGAGAGTGAGTCTCACTCTGTCACCGTAGGTAGGGTGCTGTAGCATCATAGCTCGCAGCAACCTCAAAACTCTTGGGCTCAAAGAGTTCTTCCTAAGTAGGGGGGACTATGGCTCCCCACCACAATGTCCAGCTATTTTAATAGAGATGGGGTCTCACTCATGTTCAGGCTGGTCTTGAACACCTGAGCTTAAGCAATCCACCTTTATCAGCCTCCTAGAGAGCTAAGGTTACAGGCAGGCGTCATCATGCACAGTCTATGATTTGATTTCTGTTATCTGCACAAACTACTACTGACTCAGTTCTGAACTCCACCTCCACAGCCTGCATTTTTTTTTTTTTAGAGACAGAGTCTCACTTTGTCCCCCTGGGTAGAGTGCTGTGGCATCACAGCTCACAGCAACCTCCAGCTCTTGGGTTTAGGTAATTATCTTGCCTCAGCCTCCCGAGTAGCTGGGACTACAGGCACCCTCCACAATGCCCAGCTATTTTTTTGTTGCAGTTTTGCCGAGGGCCGGGTTCTAACCTGCCACCCTCAGTATAGGGGGCCAGCACCCCATGCACTGAGCCACAGGCACCACCCCAGCCTCCCTTTTAAGAGTCCTCTGAAAGATTTCAACTTACTGTCCCATTTTATAACAACAAAGAGTTCTTGTACCAAGAAACTTATTTAATTCCATGAATATACCTAGTTACTTTTACTTCATGTCTTTGATTTTGTTACTTTGTTTTCTTAAGCCATCTCTGTCCTGTCCTCATTGTTCTCCAAAAACCAAAATACTTTGAGTTACGGTTTCTCTACACAGCATTTTTCTGAAAAATACATAAATAGAATGTTACACTTTTATCAGGCCTGACATTAACTTTTGTGGTGCCCAGCAAAGAGTACAAATAAGATGTATGTCTTAATTTAAAACTTATGTCTACATATTTAAAGATACAAACAAAGTAAATAATCTCATAAGGTATATCAAATTCTATACTCTTACTTTAGAAGTGTTTTCAAACTGACAAAATTTTGCAAAATGTGACAGCTTTACTCGAATGACTAAAATAAGGAAAGTCTTAAAGAATCTGAGTGAATTATTTTCACTATATCTGTGTGTACTTTTCCTGATCAGTGGTAATCTTAGAATAAGTAATAGAATATATCTACTTACAGACAGATCAAAACTTAGTACCATCTGGTTCCATATTTTGCTTACATTCATTTGGCAAAATTTCCAATTTATTGTTATGTTCGATATTGTATAATTCTTGTTTTATTGAAAATAACGATAAACTAGATGAACTTTCTGAGCTATCAAGGATAAACTTTGCCCTCCTGAGGAAAATAAATAATTTTTAAATTATATTTTACTAGCTATTTTTATACAGCAATAATATAGAAAATAGTGCTAAATGGATTGCTTGTAAATCTGTGATAAATTATGAACAGATTTTCATCATAGCCACATGAAAGATTCAAATGTTAGATAAAGAAACAATTTTGATTTATGTCTCTGGAGCACCAGGCTTCCCTACAAACTTATTTTCTAGAGATGCTAATAAAACGTGTGTAGAGGAGGGGAACCTCTCCCATGCTGCTTCTCCCATACATCCTAAAGTTATGACTTATTCTCCCACTTATTTTCAGTATAACATAGAGGTCATTAATGAAAAATAAACCATGATACTTTTGTGGGAAGAAAACTGCCACAAATTGAATTGTATGATTCATTACTCTTTTATAGTAAAATACAGAAACACAGCAAAACTATCTTGGGGGTAGAAGAACATGAATCATAACTAAACCATAACTAACCCTTAATTAAAAATTCAGAAGTAGCTGGAGCGAGGCTGCATTTTACTCTGAGGCTGGAACATTCTCATTTGGATTTTGTTTCCTGTTTCAATCCCCCTTTCTATTCCTTAGCTCCATTCTCAGATCACATTTTATCTTGTATTCAACAGATATCTAGAGAGTAGTGAGAGGATCTTAGGTGTGCCGTAAAAATTTTTAAAAATTATTAATTAACGTTTTCTGTAGAACTTCAAAGCACAGCAAGTAGATTCTTGTTTTTACTCTTTTTTTTGACCTACATAATTTACGTTGGCTGTGGAAGTTTAACTATAGGTTCAAGTGTGCCGTGAGATATAAAAGGTTGAGAAACACTTCTACATAGAGCCATGGTACTCCCAGCCATGCATTGTCCCAGCTTCAATGCGCAATGAAAATAAATAAATAAATAAGCAAACTCTGCTTTATCCAAACTAGTTAAGATACATTGTATTTTAATCAGGAAGGTATAAAGGGTCTACATACAAATAAAAATAGAACATCTCTTTGTGGTTCTATGAAAAATTCATCAAAAATTTTTCTACTTTTTGAAAGTTTCAGATTAATATGGGGGGATACATACAATTAGGTTGCACGGTTTGCTTTTTATAAGGTAAAGTCGGAGTTGTAGTTATGTCCTTCACCCAGGGAGTGTGCAGTATACTCATGAAATGTCCCCTTTGAATGGGAATTTATCCAATTTCTTCCCCCCTACTTGAATTTCATTGTGCCCTCAAATTTTCCTACTTTAAATTCCACCAAACTTGGTTAACTCCAAATCTGTTTGCCACTCAATAACTATAAATCATGTGCATATAAGGTGATAGATGTGTACATTTATGTGAGTGATGAAAGCATGAATATCATCTGTCAAAATTCAGATTCCCTAATTTTTTAATAATTTCCTACAGAACTTTCCCAGTGTCTTCATTCGAATGAATTGCAATGATATAAATTATTATGTATTCTGTTCCTGGGGTCTTAGGGTACACAACAAGAAATTAAGGAGGGCCTTGGAGTATTAAAAGTATGGAATTAGTCACAAAAATGCAAAGTAGGAGAATATCTACATTAAAAAATTGCCCACTTTTCTGTTTAATCCATGGAGCTGTCTTTAATAACTTCCTCTTTAGAATATCTGGGGCTGCTCAAATGTGAGGAGGAATTTGCCATGACATCTGTTCCTTGTGGAAAATGAAATCAGTCTAACAACTTTATGTTATGCAATTATATCATTTAATGTATTGAGAGAAGATAATTTTAATGAATTCAAATGATAACAAATTGCAAATATTTATTTCATTTCATTTTGTATCCCAGCTGAACAGATGTACCAGAAGGGAGAATGCTCCATATGAGGTAGACACCAGGACAAACACTGTTAATACACTACATTGGCTGCTACCCTGATAACTACAAGAGTAGCAGAAAAGGGGAGATTTTCAAAGTCATATCATAAGAAATAAAATTATAAACACTGGTCATTTTTGTTTTTCTTAAACCTGGGGACACAAATTAACATTCCCAGGAGTAAACATCTGTAGGAAAAAAGAAAACTGTTTTCACTATCAAACTTTTAAGATGCAGTCCTTCCCAAAGAGGAAATAACCTACTAAAATTGCCTACGTGTATTTAGACACAATTTAAATTCTTGTATTACATCTCTGCTGTCCAAAATGAAAGCCAAAGCCCAAAAGCGAATAATGAGCACATGAAATGTGGCTAGTGCAGCCAATGAATAGAATTTTTAATTTATTATTTGATCAGTTAGCATTTAAAATGGGTATTCAATTCAGTTACTGGAAAATGTTGAAATATGTTTGGAACACAGCGAGCATGTAAATATACTTCTTCAACTTTTATTGTATAAAATTTAAACATAGATTAAGTATTCCAGATGGAATTGAAATGTGTAGAGATTTTGAATGCTTAATATAAAAATGTAAAATATTTCATAAATACATTTATATTTATTATATGTGGAGTACCATTTTGACAATATTGAGTTAATCAAAATCAATATTAAAATATTTATTATTCATTAAATAGGAAATAATACCATAAGATATATGCACGTTATAGTGGCAAAGTAATTTCATGTTTTCTAACACTTTTTTTTTTTTTTTGAGACTGAGCCTCAAGCTGTCACCCCTGGATAGAGTGCTGTAGCATCACAGCTCACAGCAACCTCCAATGCCCGGGCTCAAGAGAGTCTCTTGCCTCCACCTTCCAAGTAGCTGGGACTACAGGCACCCACCACAATGCCCGGCCATTTTTTGGTTGCAGCCCTCATTGTTGTTTGGCGGGCCCGGGCTGGATTGGAACCCGCCAGCTCAGGTGTACGTGGCTGGTGCCTTAGCCCATTGAGCCACAGGCGCCGAGCCATGTTTTCTAACACTTTTTAGTGTAGCTACAAACATTTTTATTAGACAATACTGTTCTAAAATAATGTATGGCACCTGTCTTATATCTGAAACTAATCTTTCTCTCTCCCTCGTTTTTTCTCTCCCTCTTTCCTTCTTGCCCCTTCTCGAAGTAAATCATTAAATGTACTATAAGGTGCTTAAAAAGAGTCATCTGTATATTAATTTTTTTTTACATTTTCTTACTGTTTTCTCAACCCCCTAATCAAAACCTGTTTCTGCCCAAAGTGCATAACACAATGACAGGAATCTGTGTTTATGTTTGTTGACTGCTTTTAAATTTCTAATTTAGTAAGAAAATGTACAACCAAATCTTGGGTCCACTTTTATTTGGCTAAAGCCTTTTACTCAAGGAATGATTTTTAATAGCAATTATGAAATTGATGCTTTAAGTATTATTTTAGCATTTTTAATTCTATCTTCAACAGTCCAATATTAGTAAGGTTCATTTTCGGAACTCTGCCCACTCCCCATTAGATAAAACCTCTACAGTCATACAGCTTGAATACAATTAATCAGAAAGGAAACAGCCTCTTCTTTGTAATCTTAATTCAGCAGTATTTTCTCTTTCAAAGTATCATACAATAACAATGCTTATTTTTTGGGCAGAGTCTTAAAATTTTAATACATATACTGATGGTGCACTTGGGTTTTCTCCACATCTTGGCAACTATGAATTGTGCTGCTATACGTGTTCAGGTGCAAGTATCTTTTTAATAATTTTCTATCCTCTTTGGGTAAATACCTACCCAGTAGCAGGGTTGCTGGATTGGATGACCAGTCTACTTTTCGTTCTTTGAGGTATCTTCATACTACTTTCCAGAGTAGTATGTAGTAGAGGTTGTACTAGTTTGTAGTCCAATCAAAATTATATGAGTTTTCCTATCCCTCCACATCCACACCAGCATTTGTTGTTTGGGGGCTTTTAAATGAAAGCCATTCTCACTTTAAGTGAGAGTTAAGTGATTGTAGTCTTGATTTGGATTTCCCTGATGATTATGTTGCCGGAATTTCTTCCTCAGTAGGTCCTTGGTCTTAGGTATTTGAAGAATAAACCCATGGACCACAGATCTGTGCTAAGATAGGATTTATTAGACCAAAAGGAATATAGAAGGAGTAAAAAAGCACCAGAACTTCTGGCAGAGGGAAAGACCCAAGTCAGAACACTCCTAATCCTTTGTCTAGGGGTATACATAGCCTTGAGAGTTACATTTGACCAGAAGTTGGTAGGTGGAAAAACATTTTTTCAAAGTGAATGAGTATATTAACAAATGGATACATTCCCTTACACTCAGGGCAAGGTGAATGTCAGGGCATTCCCTTCACTAAATTGCCCTGGCATAGGAAACTGACATCCCTTGTCCAGCCTTAAACGGGGGAACCCTGTATCAATTAGGGATGCTGGGGATGGTTTTATTTGTTTGTTGGCTATTAGTCTATCTTTTTTGAAAAGTTTCTGTTCATGTGCTCACTTTTTTAATGGGGTTGTTTTTTTCTTGCTTATTTGCTTTAGTTTTTTATGCATTCTGATTAATAGCTATTTTGCAGATATATTGCATGGAATTATTTCCTTTCATTCTGGAGGGTGCCAATGTGCTTTAATGATTGTTTCCTTGACTGTGCAAAAACTTTTTGACAGGAATATGTCCATTTATTTGGTTTTGGTTTTGCAGTGATGGATTTGGTGTGTTCTTCATAAATTCTTTTCCTAGGCCAATCTGTAAGATTTTTTCTAACATTTTCTACTAGAATTCTTTTTTTTTTTTTTTTTGAAACAGAGTCTCCCTTTGCCCTTGGTAGAGTGCCATGACGTCACAGCTCATAGCAACCTCCAGCTCTTGGGCTTAGCTGATTCTCTTGCCTCAGTCTCCCGAGTAGCTGGGACTACAGGCTCCCACCACAACACCCGGCTATTTTTTTCTGTTGTTGCAGTTTTTGGCCAGAGCCAGGTTTGAACCTGACACCCTCCGTGTATGGGGCCGGTGCCCTACTCAATGAGCCACAGGCGCTGCCCTTAAATAGTAAATAAATTCTAGGTGCTGCTACTAGAATTCTTATAGGTTTAAATCTGTTATCCATGATGAGTTAATACTATGTGAGTGGTAAGAGGGGCAGATTTTGTTTCAGTCTTCTACATATGGCTATCAAATTTTCTCTGGATCATTTATTGAATAGGAATTCTTTTCCCCAGTGTATGTTTTTGTCTGCTTTGTCAAATACCAGATTACAATATGTGGATGGTTTCATATCTGGGTTCTTTGTTCTGATTCAATCGTTTATTTCTCTGTTTTTGTGCCAGTACCATGCTGTTTTAGTTACTATAGCTTTATAGCATAGTTTGATGCCTGGTAAATTGATTCCTTTCAATTTGTTCTTACTTATTAAGGTTGTTTTGGACATATGGAATATTTTCTGGTTACAGATGAAGTATAGGATTATTTTTTCTAGGTAAAATGACATTGATATTTTAATGGGGATTACGTTGAGTCTAATGATTGTTATTAGATATTATCCTAATTTATCTTCCCACCAACAGTGCATATATGCTTCCTTTACACTACATCTATGCCAACATCTATTGTTTTGTGACTTATTAATAATGATCATTCTGAGCAGGTTTAGGTTGTATTTCATGATTATTGGAGTTGAGAATTTCTTCATATGTTTGTGATAATTTGTATATATCTTATTTTGCCAGAAATCTGTTCATGTCTTTTAACCAATTTTTCACAGGATTATTTTTTGTTCTTGCTGATTTGAGTTTTTTGTAGATTCTGGATTTTAGTTCTTTGACAGATATGAACTTTGTGAATATTTTATCCTATTTTGTAGATTGTCTGTGTAATATATTATTATTTTATTTGCTGTGTAAAAGCATTTTACTTTACTTAAGACCCTTTTTATTTATTTTTTGTTGTTGTTGTATTTGCTTTAAAGTCTTAGTCATAAATGTTTTGCTTAGGCCAATGTCCAGAAGAGTTTTTCTTACATTATATTCTATAGAATATAGAATCTTTTTTGATTTTAGGTCTTATATTTAAGTATTTAATATGCCTTGAGTTAATTTTTGTATATGATAAGAGGGATTTAGTTTCTTGCTTTTACATGTTGTATCCAATTTTCCTAGCATCATTTATTGAAAGGGTGTCTTTTCTCATTTGTTGAATAAGGCAGTGTATTTTTTTGTCTGCTTTAATGAAATCAGTTCATTGTACAAACATGGATTTTTTTATGGGTTCTCTATATTGTTCCATTGATCTATGTTCTGCCTCCATTCCAGTGCTGTGATGTTTTAGTTACTGTGGCCTTGTCGTATAATTTGCAGTCATGCAATGTGATGCCTCTGCTTTCTTTTTAGGATCGCTTTCACTATTCAGGCTCTTTGTTGATTTTACGTGAAATTTAGGGGTTTTTTTCCTAATTCTGTGATAAATGACATTGATATTTTGATAGAATTGCATTGAATCTGTAAATCACTTTAGGAAGTGTGGACAATTTAACAATGTTGATTATTCCGATCTATGAGCACGAGGTGTTTTTCCATTTGTTTTTGGCATCTATGATCTCTTTCATCAGTATTATGTAATTCTTGTAGAGATCTTTCACTTTCTTCCTTAAGTATACTTCTATACCTATGAAATATTCCTTTATGAGAAAATGACTTTGGGGTGATAGTTGTTATCAAACCCCCAAATTTTGAAGTTTTATTCTTCATCATTTATCTTTCTTCAAGCTAGTGAAAGATATAGACGACATAATATCTAACAAAGGAACAATTATAACTAGATGGGGCTTGACTTCAAGTCCAAATATAAAACACTAACCCTGCAGATCTGGGTTGGATGTTGAAATCTTACAAAGGCCAAGTTCAGTGTTATTCCTCCCAGGCATCTCTGTTTTTTTGTAAATACGCCTGATTTTCTAACAATGTGGGGCTATGTGGAATCCTCCTTTCTGGGAAGAGCATAGATCTTCTGACTTTAGAGAGAAAAAGTTCCTGTACAATAGTCACTGCTTAAACTAAACCTGAAAGTTTTGCTACATAGATAACATAAACATTAGGATGTATTTTTCTATTTTTACTTCTCAATCAAATTATTCAGCACCTTTCAGATTTCAAATCTCAGTTAATGAAATGGAATGATTGTACATCTGCACAGATAAAATCTAAAATGCTTGCCTTGCTGAAAAGTATATAAAGAAATGAATCCTCACACTGAATTTTATAGAGAGTAAATTATGTTTGAGGAGACTTTTCTATATTCCACCTATTGACATACATTTGTCTAAACAACTCAAGAGTCATATTGTTGCATTCAAGGTTAAAATATATGTTATTGTAATATTTTCTCATTATGATTAAAAAAAAACATTTTTTTGTCCAAATGTCATCAGGAAAAGTCAACCTGATTACTTTTTGGTTGTATGTCATGTAATTAGAAATGTTGCATTCCACCATGGGGAAAGTGAGGATTCTGTAAGTTCATGGAAAGGATATGTTTAAAGAATTTAGGCTCACAAATAGAAGAATTAGGGTTCTAAAAATATGAAGTTTGAGTTGGACTGTGATTGGAAACTTAAATAGTGTAAGACAGTAAAGTTAAGAGACTATTTTCTACCAAATTTTGATACAATTATAATATTTAAATCTCTCTCTTATAAGAAAAATATGCAAATAAATCTAACTATGCTAATGTTTGTTAAAGTCTCTCTCTACATTTTGCTTCTACAATTGTCTTTCTTCCACAATTAAAGGTAACACCCGAATGAGACAGGTGTTCCTTCATACAAGTCACTCTTCAATCATGAATCAAAATACTAATGATCCTAGTGACTCTTCCTTGTATTTTTAAATTGCTGACTCCTAGAAGTTCTTCAGAGGAGAAGTTATTTTCCTACTCAGCAATGGGATGGAATTTGTAATGAATTACTTAGATAGCATTCCCCACATTTCAATTACATTCGGAGGAGCTGGTGCATAAACTCATTATTGATTCAGGATCCCTGAGTTTTAAAGTAGTTTGCAAGGTATTTTTAAATAATGTTTAAATTGTACCTCTTTGCTGTCACTACAATTATTTTCAAAGTGCCCATTTTTTACCTGCATTTCTCCTCTAATTTTCTACTTGCTTTTCCAAACAGCTGTTCCTTCCTTTCTCAACTGCTTTTGTTTCATAAGCACCACTAATGAGCCTGCAAGAAGTCCCCACAAGCTATAATAAATGTAAGACAGAAGTTTAAAGCTTACTTTTATTTATACTTCATTTAAATTTTCAATCCAAAATTAAACACACACATAGATTATTAAAGCCAATATTCCTTATTTTACTCTTATGCTTGAAAAGCAAAGCTTGGTTTGTCTACGTATATATTAACACATGCCATTTTTGTAAAGAATAATGAATACAAAAATTTAAATAAAATAAATTAAAATGGTTTATGCACACAGGACATTTTGCATTTAAGAGTGTAAAAAGCAGGTAGTTGATAACCTATAATGATTTAAGTATTCATACTCCTTGGATAGGCCCAGATTTATACCATATGACAACTGTACTCTTGTTAAAATCCCATGGTCCAGCTTTTTCACTGATTCTTCTTATTCTTTAAAGTCTCTTACTCATTTCCATATTTTCCATTCTTAGTCATTCTTAATTGATCTATGAAATTAATTTTAGCATATCATAGGTAACACTTTTAGGATTACCTTCATTTTGACATCTTCTACCCTCCATACAAATTATTGCCTTTTATACACATTTAGATTTAATTGTGCCTAAGTTTGAACACTATCCTGGATTTTAAATGGCAACTTTTTGAAGATTCTTACAATTATCACTTGGATATTCACTTAATGGCTTAAATGCAAGAAGGTAAATTTTAATTGGCATAAGCATGATAGACTTTATCTTCTTCAACCACTAAGGGTGAGATATTGGGTAGTTTCACCCTTTAAGTGAGTATTAACTAATATGTTAGTGGCAAACTATAGTATTAATGCAGAAATACATGAAATGTAGATGAACATACCATTGAATCAGGGCATAGAAAGGAGTGTGACCTTAGTGAAGAATGATGAAAGGACACTAGTGCCAAAATGTAATGACCGTAGAAATCAACCTGCCTGTCTTGCAACAATAAAGAGCTACATAAATTGAAAATTAATGTGTCTTCTTGGACTCAACAGAAAACTAAGGCTTCAGGACTATATGCCATCCTAAAATACAGAGAATGCTGAACAAGAGGAAAATCACAACCAAGATCTTGTCAACATGTAGCAGAAACTGCTGGAGTCACAAAGTGCTAGAGACACCAAGATGGTAATTCTGAAGGATTCCTGGGGGCATAGTGTAGGCAGGCATGAGAGAGTCAGGCACTCATGGGAAATGCAGTTTCAGGAGGATCCCAACAAGTTCATGAAATTTGCCTTTTGGAGACCCATCAACCTCTTACAGTCATGCTCCCCAAAAAGTGCACTAATGGTGCTGGCAAGGGAAGTAAAGAGTAATTGTTGTGAAATATAGCCAAAGCTTTCTCCATAGCACAAACCTAGTCTTCCGAAAAAAAAAAATGGGAACCTTACCGCAGCTGAAGAAGAGGCATAGGCATTCCTTCTTCTCTAGACTTTTCTAGCCTTCCTGTCTTGTTTGGAAGTAGTGTGTGTGTGTGTGTGTGTGTGTGTACATAGTTAACAGGAGTCAGCATTTCAAGAAAATAGATTCATATGATAGCTATAAATTAGCTTCATAGTAGGTCTGAGTACATTGGATACTTTTTCTTTCATTCTTGAGATACTTTGCTAAGAAGAATATGTTCTAGCTCCATCCATGTAAACCTTGCTAAATGCAGAATACAAATGTCTTCATATAATCACGGAGAAATTGCTGGGAGGGCTATGTTAATCAGGTTGATGAAAATAGTTAAGATTGTATATGAAGCCAGCACATTGTACCCCTTGATTACACAATTGTACACAGCTATGATTTAATGATAAAGATTATAAAAAAATTAAAAAAAAAAGAACAAGGCATATATTTATAAACAAAATATTTTTGCCACAGAGCATGAACAGGTTCCCTATCATAAGGAAAAGGCCTAA
>CAUYRH010011760.1:0-42620 GCA_963574655.1 Perodicticus potto | reverse complement strand
GGTTTAGCAATAAGAGAGCAGTTTCATTTCTTGGTTTTCTATTCCACTCCATATGTCTGTATCTCTATTTTTTTGCCAACACCATGCTGTTTTGATCATTATGGACTTGTAATATAATTTAAATTCTGGTCTGGTTAAAGTAATACTTCTGGCTTAGTTTTTATTACTAAGAATTGCTTTGGCTATACAGGGATTTTTCTGTTTCCATACAAAATGAAGAGCTATTTTTTCCAGTTCTTCAAAGTATCATTTTGGTATTTTAATGGGGATTGCATTGAATCTGTGGATTGCTTTGGTTAGTATAGACATTTTAACAATGTTGATTCTTCCCAACCAAGAGCATGATATGTTTCTTCATTTGTTAATGCCTTCTGCTATTTTTTTTTCTTAATGCTTCATAATTCTATTTGTAAAGATCCTACACCTCTTTTCTTAGGTATATTCCTAGGTATTTAACTTTCTTTGAAGCTACTGTGAAGGGAATTATGTCCTTCATTTGCTTTTTAACTTGGCTCTTTCTGGCGTATACAAAGGCTACTGGTCTGTGGAATTTAGTAGCAATCCCAACAACAACCAAAGTAAACAAATGGGACTTATTTAAACTGAAAAGTTTCTGCACACTAAGGACACCAGAATTAAAACAAATAGACAACCTTCAGAATGGGAAAAGGCATTTGCAAGTCATGAATTTGACAAAGAGTTGATAACTGGGATCTACAGAGAACTCAAATTAATCAACCAAAAAAGAGCAAACAATCCCGTCGGTCATTGGGCAAGAGACAGGAACAGAACCTTCTTTGAGGAAGACAGACAAATCAATAACAAACATATGAAAAAATGCTCATCATCCCTAATCCTCCGAGAAATGCAAATCAAAGCAACCCTGAGGTATCTCCTAACATCAGTTAGGATAGCCCACATCACACAATCGTAAAGTTGCAGATGTGGGTACGATGGGAAACACTTTTATACTGTGGGTGGGAGTGCAAACTAAAATATAAGCTCTTTCGAAAGAAGTATGGAAAATCCTCAAAGAACTGAAATGAGACCTTCCACTTGATCCCACAATCTTATTACTAGGCATCTACCCAGAAGAAAAAAAATCATGTTTTCATAAGGACATTTGTACTAGATTGTTTATCACAATTCAATTTACAATCAACAAAATGTGGAACCATCCTAAATGCCCACCAACCCAGGAATGGATTAACAAGTTGTGGCATATGTACACTATGGAATACTATTCTACCATAATAAAGATGGATACTTTATATCTTTTATATTAACCTGCATGGAGTTTAAACACATTCTTCTTAGTAAAGTATGACAAGAATAGTAAAGCAAGTATCCAATGTACTCAGTACTGAGTAGATGATCTAATACACACGCAAAGAAGAAAAAAATTCGATTCAAGTCAAGCTGGAGAGAGGGGTTACAAGGTAGGGGTATGAGGGAAGCAAGGATTGGGATTGGTGTTCTCTTACTTAATAGACACAATGTAAGAATGTATGGTACACTTCTTGGGTTAGGACACACCTACAAGAAAGACTACCAAACAATGCAAACATTGTAACCTAGTAGTTCATAGGTTACCCTCACATTAACTTGAAATAAATAAGTAATAATCATTTCTTAGAATGTGGGGAACACTTATAGTATAATTTTAGAAGACAAAAGAGAGGAATTAAAAGTGTTTGTAAATATATATAAAAAGCATTTGGCACTATACACATATATATAAATAACTTGGCACAGAAAGAAAGAGATAATAATATTACCAATGGTTAACTGTGGGTGGTTAAATTATATAGGATTTTATTTTATTTCTTAAACTTTATTTTATTTTCAATCTTTTTTCCATCATCTGGGAGAAGTGTCAATTAAAAGAGATATCATTAAAAACAATGTAAAGCTTTTCGAACTTGAGCAAAAGCTAAAATGGAATTTTGAAAGAGCCTGTCAATTAACTTGTTAAAAAAACTTTTTTCTTTTTTTTTTTTAATTTCAGGTTAACGTGAGGGTACAAACAACTAGGTTGTAATGTTTGCATTTGTTAGGTAAAATGTTAAGGTAAAATACACTCAGATGTACAAATCATCTGCATAATTCTTGGCACCAAGGCAGTTCTCCGAGTCTGTGATTTGTACCCTGTAGCTCACGCCTCCGCACAGCGGCAGGGTCTCCACATCTCCCCGTGGGGCTGCAGCAGTTTGTTTCCTGATCCCAGTGTTACTTTTGTCCACTCAAACCTGAAGAAGCAAATTGGTAAAATATTTCACATTGTCAGAAGGGTTCTGAAACAGAGTCTCTTCTGGGTCCCTGTTGCTACACCTTAACTCACAAACATTCTTAGCTTACTGGCTTTTGCAAAGATTGTTTAAATTTCATGAAGAGGCAGTGCCTCTTAGAAAAGGAAGCTTGGATTCCACTTGACTCCCACGCTTCTGTCCCTGTGCTCCCGCCCCAGGTGCAGCGGGCAGCCTGCCCTGGTGGAGCTGGTGGGCTTGCCCGGTACCTGAGGATTCCCAGTTTCTGGACTATGTCTAGTGCTCTCTAAGCTTTAGCTTTCTGATTTCTCAAAAGGGAGAAGCATAAGGGACTCTCGTGGGATTGCCATACTCTATGTCAAGTGCCTGAATTGTGGAAAAACCTTGGGTTTTTAAGTGATCATGCAGATGTTCATTCAATCAATGGTTCCTTTTTTCTCCTTTTATTGAATCTTTTGAGCATGTGCTTTGTGGTACCACATGCTGGAGTTAAGGAGGTGAGCAACAATGCATGCCTTTAAGAAGTGTGTAGACCGGGCAGAGAGAAAATACGATTTGACGTAGATAGGCCTTTAGAATCAGGTTTTAGATTTATCTGGCTAAGTGTCAGGCTACATTTAACGTTCGTACAATGGTAGGTGTCAGAGGCTTTGACTTCCTCTAGAGTTCTTGTTTTTGTCTCCCCTGTTGTCTTTAGATTATCCTAAAACTCTTTCTTAAAAAGAGTCTGAGTTTTCCTGCTTTCTTGGTGGTAATCTGCTCTTATTTCAATGTTCCAAGGCGATGGTACAATTAGTTATGCAGAAATGAATGCTCTTATTTACTAAAATGAGAAAGGAGAGTGTGAAAGATGAGATTAAAAATAATGGATGCCTCCTCAAGCAGATCACATTTGAAGAGTACCTAAAAGAAATGCAAGCCAGGCATAGTGGATGAGCGCCTGTAGTCTCAGCTACCTGGGAAGCTGAAGTGGGAAGATCACTTGAGGCCGGAGTTGAAGGACAGCCTGGGCAACAGAGTATCACTTCTTTAAAAGATAAACAAAAAAGTGATTGGTTTAAATACTTGGTATATACATACTCTTCAAAAATATTTGGGTACCCTCAGTTTTGAATTCAATCTTTGATATTACATTTGGGAATTCCTGAGTGGATAAGAAGTACAAGCATAGCCTTTGATAATTGTGGGGGAAAAAAGTGATGGAGAAAAGAAAACTACAGTGGGGAGAGAGGAGACTTTAGAAACAATAGAATTGGCATTGCCTGAAAGAAAATTGAGCGGCATATAGCATTCTCCCTTGGGAATAATGGAGTGTGGGCAGCTGGGGACCCCTAGGAGACACTCTGCGTGTCCTCACTTGCTGCCAGTGATGGGAACTTAGCATCTACCAGCAATAACAGGAGGTAGTAGGAGGGGTGACTTGGAGCTGGCTCGGAGGTCAGAGGGTAGCCTCTCTGCAAGAGAGACCAGAGACATAAAGACCTTCTCTCTATTGACACCAAAACAAAGTATCATCTTTTCTCATACCGTAAAGGATAGGACTCCATTTATAAGGGCGCACTAAGAGTAACAGATTGGGCTACATATTTTCCTCTCATGTTCTTTCTTATACTGTGTGTTTTGGGGAAAGGAAGATTCCCGGGAAAGAGCAGATCAGGTCAGTTAAAAAGAAATAAACTATATTTCCTCTGAACATTTCAATATAGTGAGTATATCTGCAATTCTAATACATTTGTATTCTTTATTCATATACATCTACAACTTAATCTAATTTTTCATTTAATATTTTCTTTCAAATTACTGCCTTTTATTTATTTGTTTATTTATTTTTGAGACAGAGTCTCAAGCTGTCGCCCTGGGTACAGGGCTGTGGCATCATAGCTCACAGCAACCTCAAACTCTTTGGGCTCAAGGGATCCTCTTGCCTCAAATTTTCTTTTCTTTTTTCTGTTTTTTAGAGACAGAGTCTTACTATGTCACTCTCAGTAGAGTGCCCTGGCATCACAGCTCACAGCAACCTCCAACTTTTGGGCTTAAGTGATTCTCTTGCCTCTGCCTCCCAAGTAGCTGGGACTACAGGTGCCCACCACAAGGCCCGTCTATTTTTTTGTTATAATCGTCATTGTTGTTTGGCAGGCCCAGGCTGGATTCAAACCTGCCAGATCCAGTGTATGTGGCTGGCACACTAGCCCCTGAGCTACAGGTGCTGAGCCACAAATTACTGCCTTTTTAAAAGAACTAATTGTTGTCAAAACTCCAAGGGAATTTCAGTCCAGGTCCAGTTGCTCATCACACAAAGATTCAATCATGGAATGGGGCATTGCCAAGGAAGAAAGGCATTTTTACTATGACAAATATCTTATTGGGAGAAGTTGCCTCAGATCCCTCTCTCCAATAAAGGGCATCACAAGATTTTAAAGGGGGGGCCATGTGCTTCAGGGCAGGTTGTGGGGTACCTCACAAGGGGCTTACGTGCACTGGGGACAGGTTGTAGGGGGTGGAAAATCTTGGTGTCAGGAAGTCTGCCCAGGTTGCCTTTAGAATCTCAGCTGCTTTGCCTTACACAAAGATAACCATTTCTGGGAAACAACTCAAAGTTCAAGTCATTAGTTAAGGAAGAGAATTATATTTGAGTCACTGAAATTTGTTCAATAGGAACTGGCTACAGAATGATCTTTTATCATTTGCAAATATTTCCAAGTATTGGGGGGGTACCTGCTATGTGTGCAACATTGTGCTAGATGCTGGTAAACCCTGACCTGGATTCTGAGCACAGAGTTTTTAGGTAGGTAGTTAGGAATCTGGGTCTCTTGGGGAAAGAGGACAAGGGCAGGACCCCAAGCCTTCATCTCGGGGCCTCTCATCTTAGTTTTGTCCCAAGGTAGTGCTCACACCTATGGAGTGACATACCAGCCTACCAATCAGAACTTAGTGTAGCAACTGTAAGAAAATGTAGAAGACTCTCTAACCTAGTAACAGAGATGACAAAGTTTTAAAGGTAACCTAGAACAGCCTTAAGACTAATTATCATGGCTAGGTGCGGTAGCTCATGCCTGTAATCCCAGCACTCTGGGAGGCTGAGGTGGGTGGATTGCCTGAGCTCATGGGTTTGAAACCAGCCTGAGCAAGAGCAAGACCCCATCTCTAAATATAGCCAGGCATTGTGGCAGGAGCCTGTAGTCCCAGCTGTTTGGGAGGCTGAGGCAAGAAAGTCACTTGAGCCAAAGAGTTTGAAGTTGCTGTGAGCTATGACGCCACTGCACTCTACCAAGGGTGACATAGGGAGACTCTGTCTTAAAAAGAAAAAAAAAAAGACTAATTGTCATGACATTGGCTTAAATATACATTATGGTTCACACTCCTCAATAGGTTCTCAGAAAGGCACATGGGAGGTGCCCATGGGTAGTAAGACTCTGATTCCAAGGTGAACTCTGGACCACAATGTAGGCCTGGCCTAGGTATTATAAAGGAGACCTACCAGGCATAACCTTTGCAACTTTGCCTACTTCCCCTGGCAATAGTGTTACCAGATGAAGAGGGTCCACCAGCTGTCACTGTCCAGCCAATATGTACAGATGGGGGATAGCTCCAACTACCTTTATGATCAGAATGCCAACAGTTCTGGAGAACAGTGAGAGTAGCCTCTCTAAGACTATAACTAGTTCAAAAAAACATAAGGAAAGAGAGAGAGAAAGAAAAAATATATGTACAGTGTATGAAGTAAAGGAACTGAATTGCACATGGAGGCAAAATTGGTTTTTCTACCAGAGGGAGGGAAGTCACTCAAAACTCTGCTGGACAAAACAGGATTTGCAGGGCTATCAATTTACAAAAGTCCTTAAATAGTTTAAAAATAGTAAAAGGCTAGCATCTGCTATCCCAGAAAGATGTACCGTATATATGCAGTGTTTAATGTCCTATGGAAGCACAGATTTCTCTACATTAGTATTCTTTGAGGATTTTTCTTATTAGTTAAAAATTATCTAAATTTATTATCATACATCTTCTTCATATCCACACGAATATTGTTTCTAAATGCCTCAATGAGGGTGTTTCTAATACACATCTCTGATCTCACCTAGTCTTTGTCAAAGAAACAAGATTAATATAAAATCATTCATTTCTGATGAACCTACTTCTCTGCAATGATAAATTAAACTTTAAATAATATATTGTCACAACTCAGGTTTCAATGGCAAATCACGACAGCTTACTCACAGCTCTACTGAGAAGGAAAAATGAAGAGAGAGCTGTACTGGAACCAAATACACCCACTTATAGCCTAAAAGATGTGTAGAGTAAACGACAGCCAAAATTCAGCTGAAAGAGTAAAAGAAGTGTGCACTGGGATCAGCAGTACACCAAAGTTCCCCTCAAATCACACAGTCAGCCACAGAGTCTGGTATTCAAATGCTAGTCTAATGCCAAGTACATATATCTTCTAACTTACTTCTTAAAATTCTTCTTTTTTTAAAATTTTTAACAATTTTTAATTTTAATTTTTAAATTAAATTTTTTTTCAGTGTTTAGATTTTTTTTTAAATTAAATCACAGCTGCATACATTAGTGCAATCAAGGGGTACAATGTGCTGGTTTCATATACAATCTGAAATGTTTTCATCAAACTGTTTAACATAGCCTTCATGGCATTTTCTTTCTTTTTTTTCCCCCCCAGTGGTAAGACAGAATTTATTTACAGAAAAGAATACAGAAAACACTAAAGCTCCTGGTAGAGGGCGAGAACTCAAGTGGGGAGAGAAAAGCTCTCTCCATTTCTCTCCCGGTCTTTCCCCGTCTCCTGCTTTAGGCTTTTGGTCTTGGGGTATATATAGGTGTATGGGTTCCTTGGCCAGGAAATGAATGAACACAGTCCCTTCCGCCGGGGGCAAGGTGAATGAATGTATCAATGAACGAACACAGTCTCTTCTGCCAGGGCAAAGTGAATGAATGTATCAATGAATGTACACAGTCCATTCATGGAATTGAGGCATAGGAAATTCACATGAAATTGACCTAGGCATAGGAAATGGGGGTTCCACATTTAGTCCTAAGTGTAAAGTGAAGGAGACACCAAGGTACAGGTGTCTCCTCAGCAGTTGTCCGGCCTTTTTGGCTATTGGAGCCTCTGGTGGAAATTAAAATTTTTTAAATTTTTAAATTTTTAAATTTTTAATTTTTAAAAATTCTTTTTTTTTTTTAATTTCCTTTCAAACTTGATATTCTCTACACTAACAGACATATAATTTTAGCTTAAAGGTTTGTTCTAATGATTAGATCACCTTGCTTCTAAAAAATATTTCCTTTCTCCCCCTAGGTGAAGTATACTTCATTCCTATCCATGAGCTCATTATGTGAAAATATTGACATAGGTGGTCTGACAATTAAGTTTATGAAATTGCTGCCTTGTACTTGATGTCAGCAGCACTGTACAAACAACTCGGTAAGTGTTCATAATCTTTGTATAACAGAGTCTCACAGCCGTGTTTATGTCAATGCATGGCAGTGTCTGGCTGAGCAGTGTTCATTATTTTGTTGTTGTTGTTGTTGTTTATTTGTTTGTTTTGAAACAGAGTGTAACTATGTCACCCTCAGTAGAGTGCTGTGGTGTCACATCTCAAAGCAACCTCAAACTCCTCTCTTGCCTCAGCCTCCCAAGTAGCTGACACTATAGGTGCCCACCATACCCCCAGCTATTTTTTATTGCAATTGTCATTGTTTTTGGCAGGCCCGGGTCAGATTTGAACCAGCCAGCTCTGATGTATATGGCTGGCGCCCTAGCCCCTGAGCCACAGGCGCCAAGTCTGTTCATTATGGTTGTTGCATGTTTTTGTGTGCTATCATGAGAATGTTGGAGCTTGAATTAAAAGAAAGAGCAAACATTTACTTTTCTGTTAAACTTGCTAAGAGTGGAAGTGAAAACAGGGACATGGTAGTCCACATTTATGGGGATAGTGTCATAAAGAAAATAGCAGTGTACAATGGATTAAACATTTTTCTGAGGGAAGAGAAAGTATCACTGATGAACAGAGGTCAGGGCAGTCAGTCATGAGCAGCAGAACTGGCGAAAAAGTTGCAAAACTTCATCAAATTGTTCATCAAAATCATTGGCTGACTATGAGAAGCATAGCAAGCCAAGTAAACTTCAATAGAGAAACAAGAAAATCTTAACTGAAAATCTTGGCCAATGACTTATGACTTGCATCAAGGCAATGTACCAGCTCACGCAGCTCAGCCTGTGAGGGAATGTTTAGTCAGTGAACAAATAACTGTATGGGAAGAACCTCACTATGCACCTGATCTGATCCCAAATAACCTTTTTATTTACCTGAAGATAAAGAAAATATTGAAAGGAAGACATTTTGATGACATTCAGGACATCAAGAGTAATACAATGACAACCATTCCAGAAAAAGAGTTCCAAAATTGCATTGAGGAGTGAACTAGGCATAGCTTCCTAATGGGACTACTTCAAATGACTGTAGTGATATGTACCAATAAGGCAAGTAGCACTTTTTCTAGGATGAGTTCTTAATCGTCTGACTTCAAATGTTTCATACAGCCAAATGCCATTCATTTGTATTAATTGTAGACCTGATCTAGGTACCACTTGTGAAAGAAATATGCACCATGTAATTAACATAGTTTTATTTAGGATATTGCAATTGAAGGAATGTTCCTTTACAATGAGCATTTTAAAGGAAAGGAGAGTGGTCTGTAGATTTATAGGGCAGGGAGACAAGTCTATGGGAGTCAGGAGGGAGTTGGAGATTGGTTTGGTCTTGGGATATGTATGAGCAGAGTGGTCCCTTGTTGTTAGCCATTTCCCAGAACACAGTGGGTGGGAGAACTTCTTAACTATCTCACTTTCTTTCTCTGCCCAACAGTCAGGTAAAGCTCAACATCCTTGTCACTCAGGTCTTTCCCTCTACCCTCACATTCAAAGGAAACCTTCCAAAAATGCTGTACTTCTTTGCTATCCTCCTGGGAGCATCATGGTCCAAATGTTTTTGCCATCTTTCTGAGGATCTCATTCATCATTAATGAGTCATCAGAAAAAGGCAATGGCCAACAAGTTTGATGAATGAAAAGAGGTTTTCTGTCACAGACCAGCTACATTTCCTGACTGGCCATACCAGGTCTGTAGGGAGCCACTTTTTCTAAAAAACCCACAGCCACCTCTACTTGTTTTCCATGTCCAGGCCAGAAATGATTTTCTTCACAATTGTCATGCTTAGTTCTCTGCCTTACTGTGCCATCCCTTTATAGAAATATGTGAATTTTTTGTGATGGTGATACCTACGTGATGGGTAACTTGGGCTGCAGATCCAAATGAGAGCCGGCTGTGGTCACAACTTCTCCAAGATCCTCATATTCTCATTCTGTTCAATGTCAAGGCACATTTTATTGCAATTCCCTGAAGGTAGAGGGTGCATGGGAGTTTACTTCTGGTTCTCTTTTGCTTTGAGAGGTAGACTTATGAGGTTCCATCTTTAAAAAGTTAGCGGTCTCCTATCCGACCACCTGAGTGCTTTGAATGAAGGTTTCATGTACTCTGTAGTCATGCCCAAAGAAGCATTCAGAATTGATGGTTTTTCCTGTTTTGCAAATGTTCTTAGGACAAACATGGCTTTAGTGTTTAGGTTCCATATTTTACTTAGAAGTTTTCATAATAATTTCTTTACATTTTCATCGGTTTCTTACCTTCAGGAAAATTTTTGAATAGAATTTTAAATTTTAATAGTTTTCCATCACAGAATTATTTCAAACAATGTGCTCTGCCACATTACCAGAAATGGAACCTCAATGAACCATGCAAGGGAAGAGATTTTATATTGTTACTGACTCTTCTGGTCACTGAGAAGAGAAGATACAACTCAGACCAGAGACCAGAATAACTGATCACATAACTGAAAGACTCGGATTCTGGGGTCTTCCAGAGTAGTTTGATCAGGGCTGTGTATTCCTTATGATTTTCTTGATTCTGCTTTTTTCGGGGCATTGATTTTATTCTCCAGTTGTGTTAGGAGATGGATGCTAGAAGTAACTGGTACTATATAATGGATGCTAGAAGTAACTGGTACCATATGTCTTCATTGCTCATAGTTATGGGGCAAGGAGGACGTCTTCCAACAAACACTGGACTTGCTGCTATATTTGGAGGAGTTAATTACTATAGTTAATTTAGTTAGTTAGGGTCTGCTTTAAAGCTGGGGGTCTATCTACCACTCATATAGCAAAGCTGCTACACAAATACGATGAATAAATGAGTAATTCAATCACAGTGACAGAGAAGGCAGGAGAGAAGAGCAGGGAAGACTTAGAAGGTTGACGTGTGAGGGACGAGAGCCACAGGATCATAAAGGTGCACCTGGAGGATGCCTGGCCTGACAAAGATTGACCTCACAATTTTGCTGAGGACTGGCCCTGTTTATTTTCCTTGAATTATAGGGAATTATATTGACCCTTCAGCTCCAAATCAGAGAATGCTGCTTCTTTGTATACTTAAAGATACTTGTCAGTATTTTAAAAATTCTTATTAAAATGTGATTATAAATAAATGTTTGTCCTTAATCACTGAACTTGCATTCAGCATTGGGTGCGTCTCAGATCCTAGCACAAGTTCAGGACTTTTCAGATGAGGGAGTCAGTTCTGAAGTGCTTGATTCTATAAATATCTACAAAATACACAACTAAACATCTGATAAATGATAGAACAAAGAAGCAAGAAAGCATCGATAGAGAAGCCTGTCCATGCTTATGGCTGTCTTTACAATTTAATGGTAATTTTAAATAGAGATTGAAAACTTTCTACTCGTTTTCAACTTCTTGGAATCCTTAAAAGGCAGGAATCTGCACCTTTGAAGTTCTGATGGGAGAAAAACAAGAAAGGTCTGGGCATTCGAAATCTTGTGCTGTGGATATATCCAGAGACCTCAGACAAATCGTTTCATCTACCTGCACCAATTTCCATTTCCAAAATGACTGATGTGTCTTTATGTCAAAAAATGAGATCATCTTAGCCTTTTCAGGGTGCATGGAATTACATCAGGGCAAAATTTTTACAGGCAAGTGTGCTCTATTTCATTGTACCTTTCTTCTGTGATGTTCCATCAAGCAATGAGGAAAGCCACATCGCTATCAATGAGGGTTGCCATGGGAAACGAGGTCCTATGCTCGGTGAGCACCTGGGTTTTATCATCAGCTCAGACTTCCTGTTGAAAAGTGAATTACTATAATGAGCTCTCATACATGCAGTCAAGCTGAAGAAATGGGAACAGCATGCTAGTCAACTAGGGAATCCACTGTAACTTAACAATCTTGTTTATGTCTACTCAGGTTTTCAGGGCCCAGATATTTCACTGCCTCTCACAGGGGCTGTTCTAGCTGTGTATTTCTGAGCAACAGAGCACTGCAAACTTATCATAAAAGAACATTGGCTGTTTATTGTTGTTATCCGTCACAGTTCTGGGTGTTGACCATGCTTGTTAAGCAGTTTTTAAGGTCTCAGTCCTTATGAAGCATTTTTCTTATATCCTGGAAAGATTCAAATACTTGATGTAGATGGGAGAGCTCAGGAATGTCCACATGGTCTCTTTAGATTGGTGTCTTCAATGTAGCTGATTTCTTCCATGGAAGCACAGGGCTTCAAAAGCATGTGTCCTAAAAGAGAGCCATGAAGACACCTTACGTGTCCTACCACCCAGCACCATAAGGCAGCACTGTCACTTCCAGTGCATCTCATTTATTTAGAAAATTAAGTCATCGAAGGCCATATTCAACACAGGCAAATATATTCAAGAGAGGCCAACAAAACTCTACCTAATGATGGCTGGTGTTATAGTTTGAAAAGTTCATGAGCTGGAAACTTAATTTCCCGTGCAACAGTGTTGGGAGGTGAGGACTAATGGGAGGTGTTTAGTCAATAAGGGCTCTGCCCCTGTGAGTAGATTAAAGCCATTATTAAAAGGGCTTATGCATGTAGGTTCACTTTCTTCTACTCTTCTGCCACTGAAAATACAGCTTTCCTTCTCTCTGGAGAATGCAGCATTTAAGACACCATCCTGAAAGCAGGGTGCAGTCCTCACCAGACAACTGAGTCACCAGCCGGTACCTTCATCTTAGACTTCACAGCTTCTAAAGCTGTGAGAAATAAATTTCAAGTACTTTGTTAAAGCAGCACAAAAGGGACTACAGTAAGAATACCAGAGAACTGTGGACATGTTTGAAAATCTCCACAAAGACTCATGCCATCGTGATACATTCATTTCTTTAACTCTGCAGGGATTTTCAAGTGTCTCATATCCAAAGCAAAATACTTGCTACATGTAGGAAGAACTTTTGTCATTTTTTAACTGGAACTTAGCATAAGTGCCATGAAAATTAAGTATGAAGAACATATCTGTAGAGGACTTACTGGAGTATAATGAAGAAAATAAGCTAGCTGGTTCAGAAATGGACATAAAAGGCAAAATACACGGGATGTCAGGGTGCCGTTCCTCTGCTCTGGCTTCTGTTGCGACCTCAATTAGGAGTTTAGGAGGTCACTTTCCCTCTGGAACTTGTGGGCCCTCATTTTTAAAGTACAATATTGGACTAGATCTTTTTTTTTTTTTTTTTTTTTAGAGACAGAGTCTCATTTTGTTGCCTTTAATAGAATGCTGTGACGTCACAGCTCACAGCAACCTCCAGCTCTTAGGCTTAGGCAATTCCCTTGCCTCAGCCTCTTGAGTAGTTGGAACTACAGGTGTCCACCACAATGCCTGGCTAGTTTTTGTTGCAGTTTGGCAGGGCCAGGTTCGAACCCACCACCCTTGGTATATGGGGCCAGCAGCCTACCCACTCAGCCATAGGCACTGCCCCTGGACTAAATGATTTTTAAGGCCCCTTTGGCTCTGACATTCTGTAATCCTATTATTAAGGGTTAAAATGCTGAAATGTTTTCTTAATAGGCAAGAAATTAAAAGTATTAACACTTGGTTTTTCAAATCATCTGTGCCAACATTTAATGTTTTGAGATGAATCACTAATGAAAAAAGATACCATACCCAGGGATGTCAGCAGAGGTGACAACCACTTCAACTTCAAGTGACGATGAGAAGAGAAGACTGGCTTATTTTATGCAATTCGGATGAGATGGAAAAGAACAAATGAATCCTGTGGGTCTTTGCTGAAAAAAAGTAATCTAAAAACATCATACAGCTGTCCTTTGATGCTCAGATACTGTCTCTCAGTTTGATGATAGTGAAAGCAAAAGTGTACTTCAAGAACACTAGTTAGAGCTTTGACTAATAAAAGGAGGACCCCCTAATGAATTTTCAGTTATGTGAAGTGCAAAAAAAGAAAAAAGCAAGGTGTCTTCACTGAAAACATATGCAAGGTCTATAGCACATCCTTCCGGGTACTATGGTTCTGGAACCAGTTCATAATCTTTGAGACATTTTGCACCTGTTTAAAATGCAGGTAACTGATGGATTTGCAAACTGTCTTGTCTCACAGTGTTTCCATTGACTTTCATCCTCACTGTGGAAAAACCCCTTTTCTGGCCATTTATAATTCTATTCCTTTACTCTATATGCTTGTAACCAGTTTCTTTACATCATATGAATTAAACAAAAGTAACATGTTCATTTTTATATTTATATGAAAGTCATGATATTGCCATTTTTTGAAAATTATTTTCAATGAGGTTGGACTTGAACTTAGTTTAAAATATTGATTTGGGAGAGATTTAAACTGCCCTCCATTCAGAACAAACAGGATTTTGGAGATTTGGGAACTGGCAACTTTCAAAGAAGAGAAAACTAACAATGCCATCATAACCCAACCAGATTCATTGTCCACCACCCAGGAGGAAAGGATACACTGAGATAGCTGGGGTTGTAGCAGAGAAAGAGTAAAATATGGATGACATCTTGCTAGGATACGGGGGGAATTTCTCAAACCCGTCTTCCCAGGAATTTGGGAGAAAGGGTTTTTGAAGTAGCTTAGAGGGCAAAGGGTTAGGGAATTGGGTCTGCTGACTGGGGGGAGTAAACTTACAGGGTTGAGAAGCAGAGATTATCTTCTCAGTTGGGAAGATCCTGGGTAGGTGGATCTCAAGGCTGTTGGATATGTTTCCATGTCTATCTATAGGTTTGCCTGGCATTAATGGGTTCCCCAGAATCCAAAGTCTAAAAAGTACTGTAGGCAGGGCATTGTGGCTCGTACCTGTAATCCTGGCACTCTCTGACACAGGTGGATTGCCTGAGCTCAGGATTTCGAGACCAGCCTGAAAAAAGAGAGACATGTCTTTACTGAATATACAAAATCTAGCCAGGAATTATAGTGGGTGACTGTAGTCCCAGCTACTCGGGAGGCTGAGGCAAAAGAATCGCTTAAGCCAAAAGTTTGAAGTTGCTGTGAGCTATGACATCACAGCACTCTGCCTAGGGTAACTGAGTAAGACTCTTGTGTAAATAAATAAATAAGTATAATAAAAAATACTTTAAAGATAAGTCTTAGACTTTGTAATATTAATAATAATGTTATCAAGAGAAGTATAAGTTTTAGACTTTACAGTAGTGATGTTATCTGTAGAATCAAAAGTCCTTAGGTTTTAGAATGGCAACATTACCGATAGACATAGTGGGAGAAGTCACAAATCTTGCACCTGTCAGGGAGGTTAGTACCTTTAAGCAGTAGCCAGTTATAGCTGTAAGGAAGTTAGAGAAAAATGATTGGTTAACTGCTGGTTATGTTTTATAAAAACCAGACTTTGATTATGATTTATACCTTATGTAGCTACATTATTTTAATGTAGACAGTTTCAGTCCCAGACTGGTGGGAAGCAGGAGAGTCTGAACAACATTCCTACCTGTGAGGATTGGGGAGAAGGTAAGAGAGGGTGTGGGCAGAGTGAGAGTGGGGAGACCGCTGAGGAAAAAGACGCCACATGAAGAGGGAATTAAAGAACTCTACAGACACTCAGGTCTACTGGTCAACTATGCTTCTTTGTGTTTGCTACGCTTCAGGAGCCTTTTGTATAACCTCAATGCCTGTGTTCCTGACACTTGGGGAATGAAATATGGAGATTTGTATTCCATTAGGAATACAACAAAGGTAACAAAGGTTGGGCCATATGATGGAGGAGATGCAGGTTTTAGTGAAGAAAACAACCTATAAAATCATCAACTTTCCCACTTAAAAAATTTATAGAAATAATGAAGGAGCTTTAGGTAACACAGGGGATGCCAACTTTTTGCAATTCTACTCTGTTAAAGAAAGGGATGATGTCAGAGACATGGAAGTTGTGTTGATATCATTGCAGTTAAAATTTAGGTTATAGAAGAAAGAGACTTATGTTTCTAATATGACAATGCTTCCTCCAAGGACATTTAGAAATTGTGATAAAATGACTTTTTAAAAATCTGCTTGAGGGTATTAAAGAACTGACAGTGTTGTGAGGAATAACTGAGCCAACATACAGGGCATGTTGAGATGCAGAGAGGTGAGTGTGTCGTTCAGAACTCTTTAGCCCTGGGGGCTCCTGATGGTTCCAGGAAAAGAATGAGAACAGCATCTGTGACAGCCTCCCAAGACTGAGAAGTCAAAAATTAGAGTAAACCACTGTGCTATCGATTGGAGCCTAATTGACGGTGCACCAGAGGCCAGAGTGAACTGGAAGCTCACCAGTCCTCACACTGCAGCCAGTCACAGGGAGGCCCGGAAAGGGTCAATGATGGAGACTGGTTTACACCAACCTTATTTTTGGTAGCCCCAGATGTTTGGTGTAAAGAAACAAAGTTGTCTCTGGAGAAAGATAATCATCCTAAGCCTCAAGGCTTTTTTATAACTAATTTTTATGATATAGTTTCTTAGAATACTAAGAAAAGGAGATTCTTTAATCTGATAAGAGCCCAAGCCAGGGCTGAGGTCTTCATAGCTCATGACAAATCTATTTGTTCATAAAATAATGGAGATAATACCTATTCTCAGGGTAATAGCAAGAGTCAATATGTAACAATGCATTTAGAACAATAATTTAGACATATAAGTGTTATAGAAGCATAAGCTATTGCTATGGGATGAATTGTGCTCCCCCCCCCCATTTATATGTTAAAGTCCTAATCCCCAGTGTGCTGGTATTTGGAGATGGGGCCTATGGGAGGTAATTAGGTTTAGATAAGGTCAAAAAGGTAGTGCCTTTGTAATGGGATTAATGAAGGTTGGGCTCTCATAAGAAGAGAGCTAAGCACATTCTGTCTGTCTCTCTCTCTATTTCTATCTCTCAGTCTCTCTTTGCCATGTGAGTATGTAGTTAGAAGACCACTGTCTGCAAGTCCTCCCCAGAAATAGAATCAACTGGCATCTCAATCTTAGACTTCCAAGATCCCATAACTGTGAGAAATAAATTCTGTATAGCCACTCAACCTATGGCATTTTGTTAGAGCAGCCCAAGCTTACTAATACTACCTTTATTAATATTATTGTTTATATGCTGATCATTCTATGAGCACACAATGACTGCTGAATTCTATTAACTATACCTGTATTCAAGATATGAAAAGGGGGAAAGGAAGAAGAAGAGAGTCAAACCCGTTTTCAATGACTGTTTTTATCAAGAAAACAAATCCTTTCCTAGAAATCTCGCATGTGAACAACAAATTTTCTTTGTCTTTTTTGGCAAAACTGAAGCCAACGCTAAACCAACCACTAGCCAGGTGAATGAGGAATTACTCTTAGTTTATTCATGGGGGCAGGAGGAGACTCTACATTCACCTCAACAGGTCAAGGTTCTGTTAGCAGAAAGAGCTGGTGCAGGAGAAGAACCCAGAGGGCCCAGACAGCAACATCTGCCACACTTGCCGTATGTCTGTCTTTGTCCTGGAGGGAAAAAATTAAGCTTCAGTGAAAAACTATGCACAGTTTATAACATTCCCTTCCTGCTGAAATGATTCAGATTATACGTGAGTTATTTTATAACTGTGTAAATTGTGCATAATTGATAAGAATGCAGAATAATTCTTGTCTATAGACATGCAAATGAATTTTATACATTGGTAGATTTTCTCTCTGAGAAAAAAGCATGCTCCATTTGCATACTTGTTTCAATATTCGTGAAATATAAATTGGTCTTTTCTTTACAGTCACCTTTGAACTTGCAGCATCTTACCAGTTTTGTCCTGAAAAACAAAATCTTCTTGAAAATTATATTTTAACAACCCCCAAACTATGAATCTCTTAAATGCCATAGTTTGTTTGTTTGCTTGTTTGTTTTTCTTTTATTATTTATTTATGTATTTCATTTTATTTTTTTGAGACAGAATCTCATTCTGTCACCCTGGGTAGAGTGCCATGGCATCATCCTAGCTCACAGCTACCTCAGAGTCTTAGCTTAAGACAGCGGTTCTCAACCTGTGGGTCACAACCCCTTTGGGGTTCAAACAACCTTTTCACCGGGGTCGCTTAAAACCATCACATACACCCCGTACAAATACAAGTTTTTGGAAATAATTTTCTGTCACCACAACATGAGGAACTGTGTTAAAGGGTCATGGCATTAAGAAGGTTGAGAACCACTGGCTTAAGAGATCATCTTGCCTCAGTTTTTCTATTTTTTTTTTTTTTTTAAGTAGAGATGTGGTCTTGTTCTTTGTCAGGCTGGTCTCAAACTCCTGAGCTCAAGCAATCCACCTCTCTTAATCTTCCAGAGTGCTAGGAGGCCACCACACCTGGTCTGTTTGTTTTTAATCTCAGGTACCAATATCATGCTTAAAACACACTAATAGCTCAACTAATAGTTGATGGATAGATGAGCAAGTGGTACCAATAAAATAAAAAGCAAAAGAACTCTATTATAGAATTACTATTTATGAAACAACTACGTGAGAATATCTTTTAAGAATATATAATTCCTTTCTTCCTTTTGATTTGTTATCTGTAATGCCATGCTTTGTAAGCCTCCTCTTCAAATAATTAATCTGGGTTTCTTATCTGGGATGATTTTTTGGTGTCATTTTAGTCTATGAAATAGCTTGTGAATTGAGAGAATATAATGTTGTTGTGGTGGTAATGTTTATTTAGACTAACTTTCTTTTTATTATAAAGTAACCATGAATATTTTAACCAAATATTCAAAAATGTTTAAAGGAAAAATTAATATTTCTTCTCCTAAATCAGTAATATTCAGGTTACCAGAGTTTAAAATTTGGTATATATTCTTCCATGCCTTTTTCTAGAGAATGGATATCAAATTTAAATTAAAATTTTTTGTAGATGTGTCATTTTTTCAGCTTTGTTAACACAAGTGAACCCCACTCTTCTTAAAAAGAAGATAAAAACCTACCAATCAAGGTATATGCTGAGATCACATAAGCTGTTGTAAATAAAACACACAATAGTCATCATGAACAATTGTGAAAGATTAATCACCAGCAACATAATAAAAGGGACAAAACTCAAAATTATTAAGCATCTCAGACAGCATTTTTCTTTTAAATCTCTTGAGATGTGTAGTTTTCATTTTATAATATGAAAATATGCCGGGCAGTGAGAGATTGAATAAACAAATGAAGAGTGGGCAGACCGTACAAGATGACAGTGCCCTTGTAGCTGGAATCTCTCTCTCTACTGGGTCCTTGGTCTCAGAGTTTCCAGGAATGAACCCATAGACCACAGGAATAAGCAAAAGGACAGATTTTATTGATAGATAAGGGTGGGAGAAAGTCAGAGCCTCTGGCAAGCTGAAGGGGGATTCCCGAGTGGGTAGTGCCTGTGGGCTTTCTGTCTAGGAGTTTATATACTGCTTTTTCTATCCCACGAAAGGAGGTTTTGAGGAGATAGAATGTCACAACCATTTGGCACCACGGGCTTCGGGGCAGAGGTTAATTTTAAAACTGCCCCTACGTAGGAATGTTGTCTCACTTGGTTGTGTTTCCTGCTTCAGGAGTGGCAGCCCAGATGAGATATTGGTCAAGGTGGTTTTATAAGCTTGTTTGTGCCTAGAGATGGGGTCCATGATGAAACTTATTTCTGAGCCTACTGAGGCCCAGAAAATGAGGTCCAGCTGTGAGTGGGGGAACCCTATATCACTCAGACCCACAACCTCAGTAACAACAAGCATTGGAAAACAAACCTTTGAAGCAATTGGCCTAGAACAGCAAAGACAAGGTCAATAATTGGGAGTTTCCCTATAAATGCCCCAATTTCCAGTTAAAGACAACCAGTGGAAGCCATATAGTCTCTTTAAACTGATCACGTAAGATACTTCTCATTAGCTTCCTCCAGCTTCCCCTTACCAGCAACCTCCTAAGTTTTGCCTGTTTTTCATTCTAAAGCCTTCCCACTCCCATACTGAGGCTCTGCCAAATGTAAGTGATGATGGCTGACTCCCGTGCTATAGCAAGTTCTGAGTAAATTGCCTCTGTTTGTCCTAATTTGAGTGTTCTTTATTTCCATGCAGTATATATTTCTAGAGGATGGGAGAGAACATTGAAAAGAAATAATAACATGATTTTAAGCATTTTGCATATTTCAAGGTTTGAAAGAATGATCACAAAAGGTTGCCCCCACCCCAGGGGCTGATATTACAGAAAGATGAGAAAAATAGATCCAGAGAAATAGAAGCAAATCTCGCAGCAACAAGAGAAAGAATCTGGAAAAGAAGGATGCTGATTGCACCACTTCACTCTCTTGCTCTGCAAATATAAACAAGAGCCGTAAGAAATTCTGAGAAGAGTTGAATAAATATGCATTTCTAAACAATAATTCTGCAAAGCAAAACAAAAGGAGAATAGTAAAATAGCTGATTACACAAATCCTTGATCCCAAACCATCTCTATAAGCAAACTTTGCTGGTAGAAAGCTTGAGATGATAGAATTTCAACTTCCCCAGTGTAACAAATTTGCTTTGCAGAGAAGCAAAGTAAGTTGGCAAATGAGATAAAACATTTTGAAAAATATTAGGGAAACCTCAACAAAATTCTTAATGTTATACAATTCTTTACTCATAACCTGAAGGAAAATAATTAGGTATGAGGCAGTCTCGGGCAATCCTATGAAATAAATACTATTCAAACCTAATTTTAACAAAGAGGTAAAATCAAACTCTCATACTGATTGAACATACGTTAAAGAGTTTATTTTACTCACATGATGGGAGGGAACCAGGCAGAGTTATAATAGGTTCAAATGAAACTTCAAAACAACACAAATTTATGTGGGTAAAAGAAAAATGTTGGCATGAATTGCAAGTGGGACAAAACTGTTCCTTCCCTGGGTGGGATGGGGGTTGTCTGGAGCAAGTCAAATCATTGCTTGACGTGAGAATATTGAAGCACTAAAAATGTAATATGTCAGTTAAAATGGCCTAAGAGGAATGCATTTCAAACTCCAGATAGAAACTGAGTCCACCCCCTCTCCCTACCTTCCACCCGACCTCTGCATCCCTCTCCCAAGCTGATCATTTATATTTGAGCCCCTAGAACTTTCCATCAATGATATTGATTAATTTGTCTCTGTATGCTGGTCTTTGCTTCCAAGCTGAGGATGCACAGATGACAAAAACTTGCTCCTTCCTTAGATGATTCAGAGATGTGTGGCAAAACACTTGATGATAGGGATAAATGTATTGAACTCCCTGGCAGGGAAGGTGCTGTTGGTACTACAACGTCTGATTTTCATTCTATTTTTGATTCTCTGTGTTGTAATAGTGTTTTGTTTCCTGGTCTGAAGCAAGTAAGTGCAAGGAACACTGCAAGCTCTTAATAAAGTTAATAGGACAAAACTGAGACAAGCAGGGATTATCTGAAGCAGGAGGGTAAGATTGTAAAAGCTTTCTTCCTGTTAAAGCCTAATCAGCCAAAGACAACCAGAGAAAAGTTTTTGGTTGGACACAATCAGATTTAATTACTCAATGCAGTGAGGTGGGACTTCCCAAAGGAATGATGTGCTGCCAGCCAGAAAAGGACGTTTGGGTCTCTGATGGAGCATTCTGGGGAGGGTCCCTGTTTTGCAATAGGTGCTATTTCCGAGGCAGAATTAGGAGAAGCACCAACTAACTAGGGATTCAGTACTGCCATGAGGTAAAAGAGGCTTAGCTAATGGTCACCCTCAGTCATAGAAACAGCAGAGGGTCGGAGTATTGTGGGTAAGAAAGCAGAAGTCACACAAAGTTGGGGTCATTTTGGTGTTAAAGATGTTTGAGAAGTACACTGTGAGTACTTCCAGGAGAGCAACCTGAGTACCAATGCATGTGTATCTACTTATCATTACCTCCCAGTGGGCAATTCCAAATGTCTGTGTCAGCCATATTCCCTAGGCAGCACTTGAAAGAATCCTAAAAAACAAAAAGAGCTTTCACAAAGTGTTGCTTGAGGTTATTGAGCTGCAATAAAGGAACCATATTCCCTGAGAAATTATGAAGCAAACAAACAAAAAACAGTTCAGATTCCACTGCCAAACATAATACACCAGTGTCTCTAAAATGATTGTGTTTTTATCAGTAAATTGGACATTTTTGTCTGACGCTTTGAATTTCTCTGAAGGAGGTAAGTAGAGGCAGTCTAGGGACCCAGGGACAGCTGAAGGAGATGTAGCTTGCTTATACAGGGCAGAGAGCTCTACCGTAGCCCAGTATTGAGAATTATTGACCTGCAAGTCTGGGCACCTGTGTTGGAGGTAAGCAGTAGAAGCCACCAGTGTCATATCACAACCCATATGACTACGGGTTTGCTCTGGGAATTAGAGATTTACAACAAAAGTGTCCTAAATCCTTTTTGCTGACCTCCAATATATTTAGAGGGTTGGGTGTGTTAAGCCAGAGGGAAGACCAGTAGACAAGGGTAGGCATGCTCTGTTTGGGTTCTCAGGGACCAGTAAAAACTTTCACCCAAGAAATGAGAGGATATAAGATGACATTCCCAAGACTCCCACAGTCACCTGCCTCATTAGGAAATGAAGAGCTACAGGCAGCTTCTCGTAGTCCCTTGAAAGACTCTGCTGGATACTCACCTCCCACCTCTCTTCCCAACCTACCTTGCCTTCCACCAACAACAGCTTTCTCCATGGCAGATCAGAGATCCTTTCAGATTTTTTGTATCTGTGCTTAGAAATATCACTTGAAAAGTCACCAAAGGTATCAAGTTACTTTTGAAATTAGGCTTGCAAAGAATGGAAATTTTTCACCAACAATTTATTTTCATGTCTCTGAATATATAACATCCAAACTAAGCATGAAGAACAAATTTCAGAGGTAGAAAAACCTATGAAGTTACTATAATACAAAAGAAAGTAGTGTAACTGGTCCCCCACTGAAAAAATTTCAGTGACTGCTATCTAATTCTTTCGCTCAACTAACTACTTGACCTTTTGAGTTGTTTCCCAGCAAGAGTAAATTTTCTCAAGACAAAGGAGCTGGGATTCTGAAGGCCCCTTGGCAGACTACCTGACAAGATTCGCCATCCCCACAACCTCTCTCAAGGCACATGGCCCCTTCTTTAAAAGCCCATGATCTCCATTAAGCAAAGAAATAGGTTTGAGGCATCTTCTTCTAAGCAACAGTTGTGTTGCATTAAACATTCCTTTTTCTTGACAATCCTCACTGTCTCAATAATTGTATATTTGTGCATGAGCAAGTGAAGATAGACTGAAATCCCCTTGCAATTTCAACAATAGCAAAATGTTTCTTAATGAATTATAGTAATAATAAAAATTCCAACAGCACACACTATGTGCAAAGCATTGTCCTAAGCAGTTTAAACCTATTGAGTCATTTAATCCTTAAAAAGACCATGTGAAGTAGATATGATTATTATCCTCTCTGGAAGATGAAAAAACTGAGGCATAGAATGCAATTTTCATCAACAGGTTAAATGCTTTTAAAAGAGAATGAGATTTCTACCAATAGCCCATGTCTCATGTTTATTGTAAGTCACATTGCATTAAAAGCAAAATCTCTTTGTTTCCTGTGGTCACATTTGTGTATTGTGTCCCTGAAGAGCCACTAGAAATGTCCTGTTCAAAATGAAAGATATAAAATGGAAAGTTAAGAATAATTATGTTACTGAAAGTTTGGCACTTTTTCCTGAAGTTGCATCAGAATAACGAAGAAATGGTTTGAGCAGAAGGGAAGGGAAGTTTATTAGTTTGCCAGCAGATGAGGAGTATGGCAGACATGTGTGTTAAAGTACCACAGTCCTCCCTATATGCAGAAATACAGACCTTTTATAAGGTGTTTTCAGTTTGGGGCAATAGCTGTCTAACAATAATTGACGGTCCTGACTGACCTATCTCCAGCAAAGACAATCTTGTGACTTCTGCCTGGACAATTCCATTGAGCTATCTCCTGTGGCACAAAGAATAAAGAACACACTCCCTGCCTTTCAGATTACTAGCCTTGGTAAGGAATGCAGATTTTAATTCTCAAGAACAGTGGAGAGGATTTTAAAGAGACAACTTCTAAAACATTTTACCCTTTTTCAAGTTGTTCCGTCTGTTACAATTATAGCTATACATTGCCTGATGAGGAGGATATGTTCTGAGAAGTGTACCATTACACAGTTTTGTTGTTGAACATCATATCATGGATATACCCAAATCTACATGGTATAGTTCCCTACATATCTAGGACATATGGTATAACCTATTGCTTATATGCTAGAAACCTGGCCAGCATGTTACTGCACCGAATATTGTGGATGATTATTATACAATGGCTAAGTATTATAACATATGTAATATAGAAAGTGAACAATAAAAATGCTGTATTATAATCTTATGGTACCACCATATATACGTAATTTATCATTGACCAAAACATTGTTATGTGACTCATGACTGCACGAAGAGCACGGACTATCAGTAGACTAGAAAAAATACTGAAATTTCCACCCAAATAAGAATGAATAAATCGATGGGTAGTTGAAAAATTTAGAAGTATTTTTTACCACAAGATATGGCTTTTTGACATGCTAGATTGACTGCAAAAGCCCTAAAATCTCTTTGACCTTTCCCACACCCACATCCCACACATCACCATCAAGTCTCTCTGAATCATTGAAGGTTCTTTATCTTGTTAAGATCCAGACCCACTGGGAGAACAATTGCTCTCTTATCCCTTCTCTGTAAGACCAGGGAAGTGAACACACCCCAACAGATTCTTTAAGAAAATGATGTCTCCTCTCTGAGACTCATTTAAGTTCCCAAGAGAACTGTTCGCCACTTAATTTTTTCTTCTCCATCCATTCATCCTCCTTAGTAATCCTTTATTGCCCCCGAAAAGAATTCCTCTTTTCTTCCTTCCAGTAACCCCTTTTTACCAGAAAGTCATCTGGCATATAAGCTTCTTAACCCTGGAGGGGAATTGAATCTGCATTTCCTGAGGGTCCCTATGTATACATGTTAAAATTAATTTGATAATTTTTCTCTTATCAATCTATTCTATTAAGAGTGAATTTTTCATTGAACCTTCTGAGGGTAAAGGGGACGTTTTCTCTTTGCCCCAACATAGTCAAGAAATGGAATATCATACATATAAATAAATCTCACAAAATAATGTTGAAAGACCAAAATCAAGTTGCAGAAGAATATATGATAATGTTTACACATAGTATAAAATTATTCAAAGTAGTACCAAATGTTGTTTAAGGCTACATGTACAAAGGTATAAAGAAATGTAATCCTGAATGATAAATTCAGTTGTACAGTCATTTGAAGGGGGATAGGAATTGATGAGATTGGATAGGGGTAATTGAAGGATTGAACTGTATTTTTAAAGTTCCATTTGTTAAATGATCATTCTTCATGTTTCTACATATAAAAAAGATTCCCTAAAGTATTTTAACAATTAGAAACTATAATTTTTTAAAAAAACTATATGATTCCTATTGCCTAATTTTATTCAAGGAGCAAGGAGGATTATAAATAAGTCTCTGAGGTCAACAGAAAATGGAAGAGTACAGCATCTGTCATTCACCAGTTATTTTTAATATACTTCTTATTTTAGATTGGAAAAATATTTCGTCTAATAGTGATTTGGTTATACATATCTATTCTTATGTTTTCTAATCAGATAATTTGCATGCTTTTTTTATTTTCCTATTTGAAGTATTTAGGCGTTTGTAAGTGAAAACACTGAATTTTTCATGTTAGCTCATGTGCACATGGATAATCAGGGTGTGATGTAGTTTATTTGCTCTCAAATGAAAGAGTCCCATTTATTTGAGTGAGGGACATCCAGAGTTTACAAGGTCATGTTCTAGGGCTACTTTGTGTTGAATGTTGAAGCTGAGTTTAATGAAGACAGCGTGATATGCAGCATGGAACATTTGAACATCTTGCTCAGTGTGGGGCTGGGTTTAGGCCACTTGCCTGTGCTGCACATTACTAGATCAGTCTGTGACCAAGGTCAGGGTGTGTTTTTTAACAGGACTGAGGGCTGAATGACATAAGATTGGTAACCAAGTTGAGGGTGAGGAGCAGAGCCTTACCAGGTCAAAATAACCATTGGTTGTCTTGGTGATTTGTGTTTTGTTTTTTGAAGATAGAGTCTCATTTATCCCCCTAGAGTACTGTGGCCTCATAGCTCACAGCAACCTCAAACTCTTATTCTCAAGCAATTCTCTTACCTCAGACTATGAAGTAGCGGGGACTACAGGCACCCACCAGAAAGCCCAGGTAGTTTTAGAGGGGGGGATCTTGCTCTTGCTCAGGCTGATCTTGCTTGGCCTCCCAGAGTGCTAGGATTACAGGCATGAGCTACTATGCTTGTCTTGTTGTTAATATCCCTTGAGGAAGCATCACATTAAAACAGATAACACACCAATTTATGAGGCATAAGGTGATATGTGTTCTGTAAGTTATTTTTTCAAAACAGGATTTAGCTGACATCTTTAGTTTATTTCCCTCAGAGGATTTTGTTCTGCATATTTAAAGCGGTTAAACCACCTGTGAATCTGCAACAGCCTTTGCAGCTCACTTCCTGCTAAGTCCCATGCTCTTCTTCCATACCTATCTGGGACCCTGAGCTCCAGCAAGCATGCTTGTACTTTTAGACCCTGACAATGTGTAATTGGACTTGAATTTGTCTGGCAGACTTTTGAAAATGACTGTATTTGGTTTGATGCATGAATAAAGCAGAAAGAACCATTCTTCAGAAAGTGAGAGAGCTGAACGAGCAAAGAGGGAGAAAAGTATGACTATGGGTAGAGTGAGATAGGGATCATAGGCAGTTATAATGACTTTTAGTTTCTGGATCAATAATATTCCATTAAACTCTCCTTGAATTATCAAAGTGTACTTCTCTTACTTGGAGCAAAAAGTCCTATTGAAGACTTCTGGGCTCCATAACAAAGAATTCAGAGAATTTACTGGTTTTCAGGATAGGTGTTCATCTGTGTCTCATTGTGTCCCTCCCTGGTGTAACAGAGGAAAAGGCCTGAAAAAGGGCAAAATGTTTTACAAGTTGTCTCTTAAAAACCCTTCACCCATTTTGAAGAATTAAGACCTGCATCCTTTCCTGAGGCCATAAATCAGGGGGACAGAGGAGCCTTTTTTTATTCTTTGTTTTCCAATATCTTAAGTCACAGGAGATGGCACAATAGAGTTATACAGACAGAGGTCACGAGATCATCTTACAGGGGATGCTATAGTTAAACAGCAATAGCACAGAGCTGAAAGCTCCCTTTAAAAAACCCTTTATTTCTGCTTAAAGAGGGGATAATTGTTCTTTAAGATGATTGTTCTTTAAGGATTATTCTGTAATCCTGCTCATTTGTTGGCAAATTAATAAAGTTCTCTTTCTTTTTTCTCAACTCACTTGTTGTCATTTTATTTTGGCCTCAGGGACAAGTACTGAACTTTTCATAACATCAGTGTCCCATCAACCTGTCATTTTCCCTCCTTGGCATATGGTTGGTTGCTAGGAAATGTCCTCTTCCTCTTCAGGTGGGACCATTAAGCCAAAAAGTAGACTTGGACATTTAGCTGTTGTTTGTGCCTGTGGCTCAGCGAGTAGGGCGCTGGCCCCACATACCGAGGGCTACAGGTTCAAATCAGGCCCCAGCCAAACTGCATTAAAAATTAGCCGGGCACTGTGGCAGGTGCCTGTAGTCCCAGCTACTTGGGAGGCTGAGGCAAGAGAATCGCCTAAAGCCCAAGAGTTGGAGGTTGCTGTGAGCTGTGATTCCACAGCACTCTACGGACAGCAATAGAGTGAGACTCTGTCTCTACAAAAAAAAAAAAGGTCTTTCTAAATTATATGAGTTTACTTTCCAGGCCTAGAAAGCCTAAGCTAGTGACAATTATGGAAAAGGAAAGGTAACATGTATCAATCACTTTCACGTTTGTGAGTGTAGCTAAGACTGCAAAGGAGTAAAGTCAAGTAGAAAGTAACCACCTATGGGACTAAAGATTTAGCAGAGGTTAGAACTTACAGTGCCCAAGAAATCAGGAATTTGAGGCTTAAAATCTCAGAGGAGAAAAATGACAGGGAAGTAAGCTTCAAAGTCTGCCTGCAGTCCGGCCCCCACCCCACCCCAGGCATTCGTCAGCACCTAAATTAAAGCAGTGATTAATATCAATAGAATAAAGTGTGGTTAATTCTGATAGAATGAGCAGAAGATAGTTAGTAGACCAGAGGTCCTCAAACTTTTTAAAAAGGGGTCCAGTTCACTGTCCCTCAGACCGTTTGAGGGCCAGACTATAGTTTAAAAAATAAAACTATGAACAAATTCCTATGCACACTGCACATATCTTATTTTGAAGTAAGAAAACAAAATGGGGGCCGTGCCTGTGGCTCAAAGGAGTAAGGCTCTGGCCCCATATACTGGAGGTGGTGGGTTCATACCCAGCCCCAGCCAAAAACTGAAAAATAAACAAAACAAAACTGGGAACAAATACAAATACAATATTTAAAATGAAAAAAAGGCGCCCCCATCTGCCAAGAAAAAGATCTCCTAACTTCAGAAAAAAAAGGCCCCCCTTAACCACAAAAAAAGACCCTACTAACTACAAAATTAAAAAAAAAAAAAAAATAGACCTCCTAGCTTCAAAAAAAAAAAAAAAATCGGGTGGTGCCTGTGGCTCAAAGGAGTATGGCCCCAACCCCATATACGAGAGGTGAAGGGTTTAAACCTGGACCTTGCCAAAAACTGAAAAAAAAAAAATCCTAGCTTGTTCTTACCTTGGTCCTCAGGCAGCAGCAGGCTCTACACAGGCAAACTTGTGACTCCTCCGATCAAGAGTCTCAGTCTCACCCAAGACTGAGAGGAAGAGTAGAGAGACAGAGGAGTCAGAGACTGTGGTGCACACTTCACACATGTGCAATGAGGCCTGGGATGAGTTGGCTGCTAAGCAGGATGGCAAAAAGACCCAGCAGCGAGAGACAGAGAGAAGGAGAGGAGTCTGAGAGTGTGGCACACATTCCACACATGCGCACTGTGGCCGGGACTAGTGGGTTGCTAAGCAGGACAGGCACCGGCAGCAAAAATACCCGGTGGGCCGGATAAATGTCCTCAGAAGGCTGCTTGTGGCCCAAGGGCCATAGTTTGGGGACACCTGTAGTAGACGGTGAAAGATTTAAACAATGTTTAAACATTGTTTATTGTTTAAACATTTAAACAATGTTTTATCAACTTGACTTGGTTGATATAATCAAAGCACACCAATCAACAATGGCAGAACATGAGTTCATTTTCAAAGCAGAGGAAACATTTACAATAATAGGACCATATGCTGTTTTAAAGACCTGAAATCATGTTATTTATGTCTTTTTTAATCAAAGTAAATTTAATGTATATAGAAAAAATAACACAGATAGCTAGAACATCCTGAAATGTGTGGAAATCAAACAGTGTACTTTTAAATAACCAATGGGTCTAGGAAGGAATTACAATAGAAATTTTTAAAAAATCTTGAACTGAGGAAAAAATGGCATACTTTGTGATTTGCAACTACAACAATCTTAGAGGGAGAATGATAGTTTTAAAAGCTTTTGGTAAAAAAAATCTAAATTTTGCCTAATCTTCCTCATAGCTTGACTAAACATTAGCCAGGGTTCTTCCTGACTCTGAGTTCCTGACCTCCATCTTCATAGAACATTTCCTTTAGAAAACCTATAATTGTAAAATCTTTCTTTGTCCGCTGGAGATGTAAATCTTTTTGAAAGCCTCTTGCCATTCTCGAAGCTCAGTACTCTTCTCCAAGGACATTGAAGCCATCCCTTTAAAATGTAATCACTCAGGATATGCCATCTCCCGGTCTCTGTGAAAGAGTGGGAGCTTAACTTCAGAGGGTGCCTTTCCTCTTATTCTGAAGATAAAAGAGAGTTTCCTTCTCCTTTGTGTAAAGCCAGTTAGTAAACACAGATGGTCTGTGGTTTCTCTACCCCAGCTCTTATAAACCCTCCCACCCTTTAAGTCAGGGGAGCAGGTACATAGCCGTTGTCTGTGTTATCTCCCCTATTGCTGGTAGTATTTGGAATCTTACTGAGACGTAATCAGAATCAACTAGCTCATCTTACCAAATACAATTTTTCTTTGTTTATATCTTAAAAGAACGTTAAAAATAGCAAATTAGATTCTAACAGAGTAGAAGGATAGGAATAATATAAGGCCAGCTATCAATGAAGTAGAAAATTAAAGCATGTTGGAAGAAATCATAAAACCAAAACTTGTTACTCTTTGGAAAGATCAATAAAATAGATAAACTTCCAATGAGAGTGATGCAGAATAAAAGGAAACAAGCATATTATCAATGTCAAGAATGGAAGAGGAGAGTTTTATTTTATAAATTTGTTATTAAATACCGAATCATTCCTTTTGTGTGTACAGTATAATGAATGCAGATGAATTAATTGTCAACTTTACTCTCTTATTGAGTATAATCCTGTGTTTACAATGTGGGAATACCAGAAGTTTAATGTTTGAGCTTTTCAGATCACCTAGACCTTTACAGAAATTCATTTGATAAATATCATTTGAACGTCTGAAATGTGTTGAATACCATGGTAAGTGGATGTGGTTGCACCTTATGTAATAATTCAGACAGTGCCTGCGCACATAGAACTTATAGTTTAGCTCTGAACTAGTGATTTTTAAGGTCATTTCATCTTATCAAATAAAAAAGAGTATGTATTTCTCTTAATGGACTGGAGGGTAAATCTGACTTACAGAGCTTGAATTAATAAAGCTCTCTTCCCACACATGAACATCTTTCCTAATATTAACTCTCCAGTTCAACCCCTTCAAGGAGGTTTTATTCTTTTCTATGTTTGTGTTTTTCTTCCATTGCTTATTGCCTGCCTTTAAAACATCCTCCATCTTCCTTTCTGCCTTTGTCAGCCCACGTCTCCTCTAAGATCCAAGTCAAGTTCCATCACCCCAGCCAATTCTCTAATCTCTAAGGATGAGCATGTTGTCTGTCCCTCACATGTACTTCCCAACCTTTGTTGCCTCTCCTGTGCAGTCCCCAAGGGGAATACTATTGTTTTTCTTCTGACTGGTTAGGTTCCAGAAACAAACGGGGCGAATGTGCTATAAAAGTGAAGTGTTTTGAGTGACACTTTTGTCTCTTCCTATTATGGAGCCAGAAGGTGATTAGAACCAAATCAACGGTGGTTAGAGATTGAAGCAGAGAATCTCAGCCCATCCTATTTAGGAAAAAGAGATCTTTCTATGGGGCCTAGCTTAGCTACTAAAACTGTTTTGGGGGTGAGAAGGAAGCTACTTCTAATTCTCTATTTCTTTTAGTCTAGATGCATCATAAAATGTACCATTGTTATACTTTGCAGAAAATAAAATGCTTTTAAATGCACATTTTAAAAATATTAATAGATAACACATATATCCATAAAATTATAAATCATTTTTTCTTCAGTAAACAACCTTGTATTTAAGCAGATTTAGATTCTCTTTTGGATTCAGAAATTAGTATTTCATCACAGGATACACTGCTTTCTATAAACAGTGTATTTGATTTTGATCTAGTAAGTTCCTTTACATCTGAGGATTGATGAAGAAACTAGGTTTTTTATCTGCATTTAATATTTGGTTTAACTGGTTTTGTTTATTCCTAAGAGGCCACAAATATCCTGATATTTAATCAAAGATTTTGATAGCAAAAGTCCTATATGTGTGTTTGAGTGACAGACTTTTTAAAACCATTAACCAGTCAAAATAACCTTTCCCACTTGAAATTCGTCTAAGTTCTGTGATATAATCCAAGACATTAGCTGTTAATGTTGCTTCTGATTATTAGAAAGAAACCTTCTGTGAAATCATAAATTCTTTTTTGCCACAAGAAATCCACTGTAATATTTTGAACATATTTTAATTAACAATTAAAGGAGCATAACAAGTTTAAAAACGTGCTACAAGAGCACTTGACTCAGTAAGACTGAATAAATATCTTCCATGGGTGGTTAAGTTTATACATGTGTGGCCAATTATTAGGTCACAGCTCTTCTGTAAAATTCCCTTTATTATTAGTTATACAATGCACTTTAAATTCAGAAACTTAAAGGTAACTCTTAGAATAAAGAACATACGAGAATAGTGTTAAGATTGTTTCTTTTGTTTGATTCTTCTACTAGCAAACTTATGGATAGGTGTATTTTAGGCATAGATTTAGACATTTCTGGGTTGTCTGTGCATAAGATCATGTAAATACCCCCTTTGCACCATTATTTTCAATACCCAACTATGAATTCTTTCAGAGAAAGCTCCTGACACTTAAGATATCTCCCTGACCTAAGCTCTTCCAGTTTTTAAGAAATAAGAGCTTGTGAAAGGTGAAAATGCAAGTAAACTTTGGTAGACAACTACTTTATTTTCAGCCTAAAACCTTGTGCCTATGACAAGCCTTTCTTTTATAGCCACAAAAGTGAAAATGGTGTTTTCATGCACATCTGATCCATCCAGGTAATTAAAACCTTTGTTTAGGAATTTGGAGTGGACATTGGTAAAGTTTAGGGACTACAATGTAGATACTGGTGCCTCTGTATTTTAGGCTATGGTGATGGGTGGAAGTAGAAAAATCTAGTCTACTATTTCCTTTTATAAAGAAACTTCCTAAAAGCAGAAGTTCAGAGAAATCTGATGGTGTTGTTCCTGAATCCAAGTCCTTCCTTATACCCAGCCCTTTACTTCCTACTATTGTGTTGGTTATTTGAAATAAGCCCTTTTCTTTATTTTTAAAAATTTAATTAATTAATTAATTTTTTTGAGACAAGGTCTTGCTCTGCTTTCTGGGCTAGAGAGCCGTGGCATCAGCCTAGCTCACTACAAACTGCTGGGATCAAGTGATCCTCCTACCTCAGCGTCTTGAGTAGCTGGTACTACAATGATGCACCACCACGCCTGCCTAATTTTTTTAGGTTTTGAACAGATGGGGTCTTGCTCTTGCTCAGGCTCATCTCCAGCTCCTGGTGCTAAATGATCCTCTTGCCTTGGCCTCCCAGAGTGCTGGAATTACAGGTGTGAACCACTGCACCTGGCCAAGCTCTTATGTTTTTGGTAAGTAATCTTTTTTTTGTCTAAGCTACTTGAGGTGCATTTATTGCTTGTAATAAAAGAGAACTCAGAAGCCATATGAAAGTGAAATAGCAAGATGCAATCCAAGTTCTGGAATTTTGGTGGAAAATAGAGTGCTTATCTCTGATGAGGCAGGCATCTCCTATTACTCATTTTTGTCACGCCCTCCTTCCTTTGACATAGCTCCAGTGATGATTGTAGAATGAATAACTCTGTCTAAACATTTTTCTTTCTCTTGCTACATCTCAAAATGTTTGTCGAGATTTACAATGATGAAAGTACTTTTGCTATGGATAGACACTATCAAAGGTACTGTCAGTTTAAAGCAGAGAGCTCATTCCAGGTCACCTCATCAAGAATAAAACCCCAGACACCTGACCATAGTCTAATCGCGTGTTGTCAGAGTAGTAAAATGTCACAGTATAAAGTATGGTAATCTTACATAATAATCTTCCTTCAGCAGCTTTGTTGGAAGGGAGCTATATAACTAGCTGGCACTTTGGGGTTTCCTGACTGGCCAAACATGTGCAGCTGTTTGGGTCCTATGTTGGACAAAATATATTTGACGGTGGTTTCTTGATTTAAACACGTACTTCCACAAACAACACACATCTTCCCTTTTTTTCACAGTCACTGCCAATTTCACCCTCCTTTCCTCTGTTCCTAAATGGGAGAAAAGAAATTCAAAAGGGAAAATCCAACATCTCCAAATGACTGATTTTCTTGGTGCGAATAGTAACGACCATAACTACCATGTATTAAATACTCTTCTGTTGCAGATATTTTGCCAATACTGGCCTTATCTAGTATAGAAAATGACTATGAACTATAGCAGTATATAATGTAGGCACTGAATTTCATGGACTAGATATGAGGAGATGTAATAGGGTTGTGAGTTTGTATTTTATCAAAATAAAACAAAGCAAAACAAAATACAAAACCTACTATCTATTCTCATCATGATTCATAAATACAGGACATTCAATAGCTCAAAATACATAAAACATAATGACAGGTGAAATTGATAGGGCAAATTTCGTTTTATAAATGAATCACTAAATTCCTTATTTTTCTTTTCTTGATGTAGCTCGTGTGGACTTGGAATGGGCTAATACAAAGTGCACAGAACCTCATTTCAGGGCTGCTGTTACACAGCACTCATTATTGTAGCTCCCTTCATCATAAGGAGATAGAGTGTTAAAAGATATGAGATGACAACTGTCGGGCTGAATGTCTCTCACCCTGAAAAAAAAATAGCCCATAATGAAGCAGGAGTAGTGGTACCTACAGGACATGCAGAGGATGTTTTAAGTGTCTCAGAAATAATGGATGCTTGCTATATTCTGGGGTATTCTCTTGTAAGATTTCTTTTTATTGATTTCCTATCTCTTTCCTTAAAAACAGATCCCATCTTACTAACCTATAAGCAACTGTTCAATTCAATGTTATCCTGTGGACCTCTGTATTTAGATTGTCTATTCTTGATGTTCATAACTGTCATTCCTGACAGTCAGCCAAGAGTTGATATAAACCATAGTAACATACTATACTACGCTAGGGAGAAAGGCGTAGTTGGAGAATGATATGTGCAACATTATAGACCATTTTTCTGGGGAGCAGTTCATGTGGCCAAACAAGGTATGGGAAATAGCAGAAAACGATTCTAAATTGATGACTTACTTGCTAAGGGGTAAGTTTCCTTGAAGCTGAGCAAGATAAGCAGGCACTTTGATGAGTGCAGAACTGAGGAAATAATGGCACATGTTACAAAATCAAGCTGGACATACTAAATTTGCTCCAAGATAAAGTGAGGAAGATTCAAACCCCAAGACTTTTGCTGAAAAAGTGAGTTGGCAGAAAAAAAGTGATTCAGATGGCCAGAGACAGGCTGCTTCTGCAGAAGGCTTGGTATGCCGGTAAACCAGAGGGGAAGGGTGGCAGGGGATCCCTGAAAAACAACACAGAAAGAAAGGGACCAGACTCAGAGAACCTGCCCCCTACCCCCTATTGAGCAGAGCTATAGAAGCTGTAAGTTAGATAAGCTGCAACCTGTTATGACTATTAGCACCTGAAGTTCTAAGAAACTTCAGGTTGCTTAGGCCTAAGAAAACAGAAGACTTTCAGATTTCTGCAATTCTAATCAATGTGTTTTATCATAGTCTCACATTTCTGAAATTTGAAAAAATTTTCTAATCATTATGCACCCCTTTTATGGAAACATCAATATTAATTTAAAGGTTGCCTCTCATCAATTACTTTTTACAATGATGGCACCATGAGATTGAGCAAATTATTTGCTGAAATTTCATTTATCCATCAGAAGAATGTTCTAATAGTTCCTTGGTTGGAGATCTTTTTGCTTCCAGGAACAGCTGCACCAACCTCAAAAAGTTGTTACAGGAGAGGAGTTAGGGCCATGCCAAGAGAGCAAAGTTGAAAAGTTGGTGAAGATTTCTTTCAACCCTCCTTTTGGCAATAAAGTATAATAGGCAGTGATTTGGGGGGGATTATTTACATCAGTATGCCTTTGTGTGTTGAGCTTTATGTTTGTTAGAGCAATATTGACATCTCTGGTCAAATAAGTTAGTACATGCCCTCTCAACAGACTCTCTTGGCAAGAAAAAAATGCTTATTTAACTCCCCTCTCCAAAAGCAACACAGCTAGATAAATAAAACCCTAAAAGAGTACAGTAAAATCCATCTTTAATTAACCTACCATAGGACTATATGAGAAACTTTGCCAGATATAAGAAACTTGGATCTTATCAAAGAATGACAAGTCTGAAGGGCCCCTCACATGTCAAGCACAGTGTAGAGGTCAGAATATAAGATGAAAGACAAAATAAGGTCCTGGAAAAAAACTCTTTTTAGAATGATGAAGATGGGAAGAGATGCAAAGGGAGTTTCCCAGTGCGGTAATTTAATTTTACTTTTTTAACACTAAAAATTTCTAGCACATACAGAAGTGGAAACTCATGTAATAACCCACATGTCCATCACCCAGCTTTAACCATATTCAACTATAAATTTCGTAGACAGAAGATTTTACAGAGATATTGGGCCCTTTGTAGTAGATCAGACCTTACATAAAACAAGCCCAGTTTCTGTATTGTTATTTATATAAACAATATCAAAAACAAAATAATAAACCCTATTGTTACAGCCATTTGGATTTCTTCAGTCATATAGAATCCTAACTAATGCAAGATGAAGCAGGGCAGATGTACTGGGTGACAATGAGCTGAGAGCCAGGTTTGCAGTTTCAGATGAAAGTCAGAGTTAAATCAACAACCATGCAACAAAGAGTTTGGGAGCTGAGGGAATTTTATAATCACATGTTTCCCCCAAAAGTAACTTGCTCTCCTCAAGCCAATAGAAAGAGTGAACTTGGAAGTAACCTCACATTTCCTTTTTTTTTTTTTTCTTTTTTTTTGCAGTTTTTGGCCAGGCCAGGCTTGAACCCATCACCCCCATGGTATATGGGGCCAGTGCCCTACTCCTTGAGTCAAAGGCACCACCCTAACGTCACACTTCTAATGAAGGGAGTGTATACAGCCCTGAGGCAGATGGTATGTCAAATTTGGCAAATACCAAGATAGAGCTTACCCGAATTAGAGTTACCAGCTGACAGCTGTTCATTTTACCCACTCACTCTAGAGTCTGCTGCCACCTCCCACACCCCAGCAACACAAGATCTATCAGAGATTACAGAGCACCAACACATAGCCTCCCAACTCAGACACTAAGTGTAAAATGAAAAGTATCCAAGAGAACAAAGAGATGAGTTGAGTAGAATCCTCCAATACTTTTCTAGGTCAAAATAATGGTACAGACATAATTTCTTCTAGTCAAAGATGAATAAAAAGCATAGACAACTAGCCTTGCATATCTGTGAAGATGTTGGGTCAAACGAAAAGAAGAAAAAATATATGTTAGAAATGAAAATCAAAAGAAGAATGCATGTTGGAATTTAATAGGAGAAAACTTTTGCACAAATTTCTTTTGTAGTCTCAAAAGAATAAGAAGCTATCAATGAAAAGAAGAAAGTACTGAAGATAGATGGTAACAGCCTAACTTGGGGAACAAGTTATGATGAGGACGCCTTTTTTCTTGTTCTTGAAGTTCATTATTTGGGCTTTAAATCTTGTTGGTAGTAAGTGCTCGCTATCTCTCTCTCTCTCTCTCTCTCTCTCTCTCACACACACACACACACACACACACACACACACACACACATACTTCTCTCTGTTTCTCTCTCTTCAGGAACATATTAAATACAGAAGGTTCAAATAGCTGATTGTTTTTAATTTTATTTTTTTATTGCCTAACTAATTTTTCTGTTATTTTACAAATCATAAGTCTTCTGGCCTCTCTAGTTTGTATTATATGATTATTTTTTCACTAAGAAATATAAGGAAAACAAAAACCAAAATTTATTGAGAAGGAAGCAGTCAGGAGTGACCTGCTGTGAACAGGAAGCAGTATCCATAACCTTGATGACAGGAGTGAGAAGTGCTCACAGTTTCAAGGAAAAGAACTTTAAAAGTAATTTAGTAAGAAGGTAAAGGGATAATGAATCCAGATAAAATGATCAGATGTTCTACAAAGAAGGAAAAATTTAAGTTATTCTCACATGTCTCTATAAAACATTAAATTCCAGAAAGCAATTGACCCACTTTCATAAAAAGCTGAAGGTGAAAGTATGTTTTCACAGACTTTTATAAGAGGTCAGGATATCATATTTGAATTGAATTAGTAGAAAGGAAAGATTCAATATTTGTAGCTTTCTAAAAAATACTTAAATAAAGTGATTTACTTTTAATTTAATTAAGACATTTGAATTTTATTCAGATTTTCTCAGAGTTTTTTCCAGTAACTTATTCTGTTGCTGGATTTTTCTACATCCATGATCTATACAATTGTGATATAGTAAGTATTTGTTGTTCCAAGCTTCTAGGCTTGAGTATAATTTGTTATACAGCAGTACGTTCACCATTTATGAGCCTCCAAGTCAGGCAGTATAGTCCTTCCACTCTGCTTTTGCCCTTTAGGCATTAGTTTACCTTATCTCATTCCCTTGTTTTTCCTTCATAAATGTTTAATTGATTCAATAACCTGCATCATTTGGACATCTTAATTTTGTTTATGACACTTTCTGTTCCATAATATCTGTATTGTGGACTGAGAGGCTACCATCATTGCATGGAGGCAATTCCCAAGGCAGTGACATTGTTAGTAATGATGGCCACCACACATCTCACAGTTTTCTTCCTCCTGCTGGAGACAAGGATATATGAAAGGCTTTCCTGAAACTGTAAAACTGATTAATTAGGAGGGACTTGTCATTTTTACAGAGTAAACACTGGGGAAGTCTTAGAAATAATCTGAAGAATTTGGTGTATTTCCAAAGTTAATATAGAACATACATTATAGCACTTGCCAGAGTTGATCCACAGCACATTTCTAGATCTACAGAAAAGCTGTCAGCTCCTCTTGTCAGACTGACCCCTAATTTTGTATTCCTTCTGACCTTTCGCCACAGTCACTGACTGCAGCTTAACACAAGAATCTGTTTCAAAAATACAATAGTCTCCTAGCATCTGTAGGGGATTGGTTTCAGGATCCTTCTAGAATACCAAAATTCCAGAATACTCAAGTCCAAGATATAAAATGACTCAGTATTTTTATATAACCTACGTACACCCTCTCATAAACTAAAGAAAGGCCTACACATCACTTTATTCCTATGGACTGAATGGAGTACTCAGTGTCTGCAGATTCAAGTTTTGCTTATTGGAATGTTGTGAATTTTTTTTCCAGAATACTTTTGATCCACAGTTGCTTGAATCCACAAATGCAAAACACACAGATACAGATGTCCAATTGTTTGTGCCAGAAGAATTGGAGGGTTGTTCTAGTGTCAATTCTCCATCTCTGGGAAGCTACAACTCAGTGGCCACATCTGACATTTTGTGATCAACAGGTATAAAGTGGGAGGAAATATCTTATAAAATACAGTTCAGAAGTATTCATGAGAAAAAAACAGACAAAAAAAATCAACTTAATCAATAAGTGGTTTTGGACAACTTACTATGTGCCAGCCTCTCCAGTAGGTGCTACAAAAATTAAAAAGATGAGTAACACTCAGTTTTCACCAAGTAACTTTGAAACAACTTTTTCATGAGTGATCTAGTCACTATAGTTTATCACGAAGAGAATGTGGTGATAACAATGATTGTATGAGGGAGATAAAGGTAAGGATGTGGTTGACTAAGCTGGCAGACAGACACTAAGGTTTGTGTGGGGCCTACACCATATTATGTTACCTAGAAAAATTTTACTTATTACATAAACACTATTAAATATTTATATCAGTTTTCTCTAGCTTTCAAACAAATGGCCATAAATGTATCAACATAATACCTTTTAATTATCATCTCTCAGTTCAGTAAGTGAAAAGTCCAGGCATACCAAGGCTCAGTTATTTCTCTACTCCAGGCTTCACAAGGCTAAAGCCAGCATGTTTGTAGGGCAGTATTATTTCCTGTAGTCTGTGAGGGTGAATCTGCTGCCAAGCTTATTTGGAGAGTTGGTGGAATTCAGTCTTCTGTGGTATTGGGAGTGAGGTCCCTGATACTTTGCTAGCAGTCAGATGGGGTTGTTCTCAACTTTTAGAAGAAGTATTCAACCTTTTTTCTTTTCTGTAGCACATTAGAAGAATAAGGGTTATCTTGGGCCACACAGTAAATAATGCAAGCACTAACAAAAGCTGATTACCAAGAAAAAGTCCATGCATACTTTTTATGATATCTGACACCATAGATAAGCAAAATATGTCTCACAAAAATTAGTGTGAAGCCTGCAGGCCACAGGCCCCTGAACCACATTTCTTATTTTAGGCCCCTCTTCCTCTGTCTTCAAAAACAGCCATGATGAGTCAAGTCCTTCTCACACTTAAAATCTCTCTGTTCTCCCCTTCTGTCTTTTCTCTCCTGCCTTTTTCTTATAACATCTTTTGATGCATCTGATCTTTCTGCCTTCCTCTTCTGCTTTTAAGGTCTCAGGTGATTATATTGGATCCACCTATATAATCAAAAATAATTTCCCTATTTTAAAGTCAGCTGATTAGGGAGTAACAGCTTCCTTGCAACTGGGCACGGTGAGACTGGTGAGAGAGGACTTCAGGCATCTCTGGCAGGTGGGATCTGTGCAGAAACTTCCCTTTGGGGACACAGGGAGACAGTGTGAGACATCTGAACACTCTGAGGAAGGCAAAAGTGGCGGAGATTGGGCAAGTGGTTGCGTGTGTTCGGTCTAATCCTGTCTGCAGCTGTGGGTGGGGCAACAGTGGGACTGCTGGAAAGGCCTTGCCTGTGAGATGGTTGGGTTGCTTTTGGGCTTGGCAAAAAAGCAGTTTCGGTTGAACTGCTTTGGGAGAATTTGGGAAAGAGTGAAGGGGACTTTGAGTGTTGTCTGGGCCCCCAGACTGGGCCACCGAGCCAGAGGTTGTGGGCTGTGTGGAGCCATTGTGGGAGAACTGCCCTAGCAAGCTCCACCCTCAGGGTCATAGAACAAACATCAGGTGGGAGCAAGTAATCTAGTGACTGAGCAGCCTAAAGGCAGGGACTGAGACGCCCTTCAGCTTTAGCCCCCAGGGGCATAAGGTGAGACCAGTTTTGGCACACTGGGTAAGTGGATAGCCAGTTAAGGAGTAATCCCAGCTATAAGCACTTTCCTGGGAAAGATTCTGCTTAGCTCAAGTTAGCAATTTAAAGTGTCTTCTAAGCAGGCTGAGGAGAATTTAAGCTCTCCACCCTGCAGGGTTTGAGAAATCATTAGGGACCCAGGGTCACTCCTTACAAAGATCCAGTAACAACAGAGTGATTCTGCCAGGGTCTTATCTGGGAGAGACAGCTCCCCAACTCTGAGGAGAGTCCTAGGCAACAATGAAAAATAATCATGAGGCAGAATCAACAGAAAAACTCTGGCAATATGAATAATCAGAGTAGATCAACTCACCCAAGGAATGACAAGGTAGATACAGCACAAGATCCCTGGCATAAGCAAATGGCTGAGATGTCAGAAGTTGAATTCAGTGTCTGGATAGTAACTAAGATCAACGCAGTAGAGGAAAAGATGGAATTAGAATTTCAAGCAGCAATCCAAAAGACGACCCAAAAGGTGTCTCAAGAACTGAATGAATTCAAAGACAAAATGACCAAAGATTTTGACACATTGAGACAAGAACTTGCAGCCCTCAAAGATCTGAGAAATACAGTAGAATCCCTCAGTAACAGAATAGAGCAAGCAGAAGAAAGGATTTCTGACATGGAAGACAAAGCTTTTGAACGCTCCCAAACTTCCAAAGAAGAGAAATGGAAGGCAAAAACGGATTGTTCTCTCAGACAGCTCTGGGATAACTCGAAGAAAACCAATATTCGCCTTTTAGGGATACCTGAAAATGATGAAGTGGAGTCACAAGGCACAGAGTCTCTTCTTTATGAGATTATGAAAGAGAACTTTCCAGACATGCCTGGAGATTCTGAAATGCAGATAGCAGACAGTTTCAGAACCCTAGCACAACCCAACCCAAATAAGACATCCTCCAGGCACATCATAATTAAGTTCATGAAATTTAATATGAAGGAGAAAATTCTGAAAGCAGCTAGATGTAAGAAATCCATTACCTGCAAGGGGAAGAATAATAGAATAACTGCAGATCTCTCTGATCAAACCTTTCAACCTAGAAGAGAATGGTCATTGACTTTCAATCTCCTAAAACAAAAGAACTTTCAACCCCAGATCTTGTATCCAGCTAAACTGATTTTCATTTACGATGGAGAAATTAAAAACTTCAACGACATCCACATGCTGAAGAAATTTGCTATAACTAAGCCAGCTCTCCAGGATATTCTCAGACCTACCCTCCAAAACGACCAGCAAAAACCTCCACCACAAAAGTAAACTCACCCAGAAACTACATATCAAATTTCATCTTCCACAGTGATGAAAGGACTAAAAATGTCCACTGGACTTTCTAAAGATTTATCACTACTTTCCAATTAATGTGAATGGTTTAAATTGTCCTCTAAAGAGGCATAGGTTGGCTGACTGGATACAAAAACTCAGGCCAGATATCTGTTGCATACAAGAATCTCATCTTAGCTTAAAAGATAAATTTAGACTGAAGGAGAAGGGATGGTCATCTATATTCCAGGCAAATGGACAACAGAAAAAAGCAGGTGTCACAATCTTATTTGCAGATACAATAGGCTTTAAACCAACCAAAGTAAAGAAGAATAAAGACAGACGTTTCATATTTGTTAAAGGTACCACGCAATATGATGAGATTTCAATTATTAACATTTATGTGCCTAACCAGAATGCAATTCAATTTATAAGAAAAGCCACAATAGACATGAGAAACATGATTTCCTCCAGCTCCTTAGTAGTTGGAGATTTTAATACTCCTTTAGCAGTGTTGGATAGATCCTCCAAAAAGAAGCTAAGTAAAGAAATTTTAGATTTAAACTTAACCATTCAACAACTGGATTTAACAGAAATCTACAGAACATTTCATCCTAATAAAATTGAATACACTTTCTTCTCAGCACCCCGTGGAACATACTAAAAAATTGATCACATCTTAGGTCACAAGTCTAATCTCAGCAAATTTAAAAGAATAGAAATTATTCCTTGCATCTTCTCCAACCATCATGGAACAAAAGCTGAACTCAATAACAACAGGAATCTGCATACTCATACAAAAATATGGAAGCTAAATAATCTTATACTGAAGGATAGCTGGGTCATAGATGAGATTAAGAAGGAAATTACCAAATTTTTG